>JBBPCW010277236.1:0-11225 GCA_037974425.1 Phenacogrammus interruptus
ATTTATTAATATATTCATATTTATTTCATAGCACATTTTTATGATTCAGTACTGTTTTTTGTTTGTTTTTTTGTAATAAGGTTCAGTACTATTTTACATGGAGTGTTGTGTTTACTTATTTATTTTTTTATTTAAACTATCGGTTAATTTATCGGTTATCTGCAAGTACGAACCAACCTAGCTATCGGTATCGGTAAAATTCAATATCGGTCGACCTCTAGTTGTAACAGTAGGTTTAGTGGGTGTAACAGCTGCTCCATTACTCTTTCGTTTACCTTTCATTGATCAGGGCCAGTGATGAGTAAAGAAGGGAATGGAGATGATGTTAACGCAGGTAAGCTATTCCCCACTCCTTCGAGACTTTGTGTAAAAGTCAGTTGCATTTTCCAAGCCCATTGTAAGCAAAGCCCATAACTAAAACTGTTATTTCATACCCTTTTTTATCTCATACTCAAAGGGCCTAGGGTCATCTATGTACCTCCTCCACCACCAGAGGAAGAGAGCTCCGTCTTTGCCCACTATGAGACTGGCATAAACTTTGACAAGTATGATGACATTCTTGTGGACGTTAGCGGAAGCAACCCTCCAAAGGCCATTACGGTATGTGGAGTGGTATTTGTTCACCCATCTGTTGTTGTTTTACATTATGTATTACCTCAGTACTGTGTGTTTATGTATTCCCTCTAGACATTTCAGGAAGCAGGTCTTTGTGAGTCGCTGAGTAGAAATATCACCAAGTCAGGTTATGTGAAGCCCACACCTGTTCAGAAACACGGTATTCCCATCATATCTGCTGGAAGAGATCTCATGGCCTGTGCGCAGACTGGGTCAGGGAAAACGGTGAGCACTTCATACTGCCTGCCTGGTTAATGTCCAGCATCATTAAATCCACTCCTTCATTTGATGATCTGAATCATGTTCACAGCCTGAAGACCAGGGTAGTTCATTTTAAGATTAAGCTGAGCTGTGCTGGGAAATAAAAAGAATGCTCTGAACATTAAAATCTACTCACAAAAGTAAGGGGTATTTGGCATTTGGGTCAAATTTACTGAAAACGCAAAAAGTGCACACTACAGTAATATATCATGAAAATAGAGCATTTAAGTGGAAGCATGCAATGGTGATTTTCTCATCTCAATTTAGTGAAACAAAAGCAAACAGTGGTGAGTAAAACGCAACAAAAAATGTCTTTCTCAATAATGTCATGTGCCCTTGAGTATCTGTTACAGCTTGACAACGACGTCTCATTATTCTGTTCACAAATTAACTTATTGGCTGCAGTGGCCCTCAGATCATTGAGGTTCTAGAGTTACGAGCCTCTACACAGTGGCTTAGCTGATGCCATAGGTTTTCTATGGGATTCAGGTCTGGAGAAAGTGCAGCCATTCCCTAATGGTGTGACCTCGATGAGTTGGAGCGTTGTTGTCCATGAAGATGAAATTGTTTGTGCAGGGGCACAATGACTTGGATTAATTGTTATTCAGGTAGTATGGGCTTGTCACTCTACCATTCACAAAGTTTAGGGCAGTTCTGTATACCACCACCAACGGCTGATGCATAGTGCTCTCCTTGACGTCTCCAACATCGTCAGCGGCCATCATTTCTGCTCAACACAAATTGACTTTCATTAGACAACAGCACTGAGACCCACTGGTCCTTCATCCAGCATAAATGCTTCTTTGCCAATGCAAGATGATGAAGCCTGTGCCTGGTGGTGTGATCAGGTGCCCTTGCAGGTTGTCTTACATGCAGACCACACTGATGTAAACGGTTTGGAATGGTCTGACGTGACACTTGGGTGCCTCATGCCTCCCTTAAATGTGCCTGGAGTTGAGTGGCATTCATCGTCCAGTATCGTAGGATACTGTTCATAATGAAGTGGTCATCAGTGTGGTATTAGGCCAAAGGACGTCCACTTCTATGCCTTTCTATGAATCCTTCAGTCTCTCTGCATCTGTTGCAACCTGCTGATGACACACTAAGCTCAGTGGCCACTTCCAGCTGAGAACACCCTGTATGAAGCCTCAAAATGTGAACCGCATGATGAGGACTGTTTAAATACTAATTTTGATTGAACCAGGAAATGTATTGTTCAGTTAATGGATCAAACACGTTCTAAATTTTGCCGTTAAGCTCTTTGTCAGAGAACAGCAAGTTGTACTGAAACATTGAACAATTAGACATGTGCATTCGATCGTTTTGGGAAGCTCAATTTTAAGTTAATCTGTAAAGGTTACAGTGCATTTTAGGTTCATCCTGACATTTCACTTGAAAGCCGCATATCCCTAACTTTTTGTGGAAGTGGAAGTCAGTTTTATATAGACAGGTTCCAATTCTCATCATTAAATCTGAAGCTGTAATGTACAAGGAGACTCATGGTAGACTTGCTACATAATTCATGGACAAGAAATGTTAATGTTTATCTTTTTTTTTTTTTCATTTCATGGCCCAGGTCATAACATTATTATTAATATTATTATTATTATTATTATTATTATTTTTATTAATTTTTTTTTTTTACTTAATTTTTTTCTCTTCCTTCTTTAGGCTGCCTTCCTCCTTCCCATTCTCCAAAAGCTTATGACTGACGGTGTGGCAGCCAGCAAGTTCAGTGAAGTGCAAGAGCCTGAGGCAATCATTGTGGCCCCTACCAGAGAACTCATCAATCAGATTTATCTGGAGGCTCGAAAGTTTGCATTTGGGTACAGCACTAAATTTCACAAGCACACAATAAGGAATTGTTAAGTGTTTAAAAGTCTTGATAGCGTTTGTGTAAAAAAAAATGTTTTGTCCTTTGATGCAAAAATGACAAACACTGGCATCTTATGGATAGGTAGCTTCTCAAGTGTATTTAACCTATCCTCATGACGATAATGACTAGGCTTATAAATTGATCAATGGCACATGGTTTAAAGGCAACTGGAAATCTCTTGTAGGACCTGTGTTCGCCCTGTTGTGGTTTATGGTGGTATAAGCACAGGCTACACTATTCGAGAGGTGTTAAAGGGCTGTAATGTGCTGTGTGGGACCCCAGGACGATTGCTGGACATTATTGGACGTGGAAAGGTACTGAAGCGAGAGCTTTAAAATTCACTCATTCAGCTGTAACATTAAAACCACCTGCCTTCCTTTTCTTCTTACTGCTGCTTTCTCCCATCCCTTTACAACAAGATGAACACTTAACTTGTTAGGAGTTTAAATGTTTGGGTGATTAGTGCTTGCAGATATTTGATTCTAATGTCTGTCAAGTGGCTGTCAAACCTATATGCATCCCCCCTTCCTTTTTGTTAAAGAAAACTTTGAAACTGCACTGGATAAATGCAGGTGTGTCTGTCTGTTGGTGTTGGCCAGGTTGGACTGAGTAAACTTCGTTATTTGGTGCTGGATGAGGCTGACCGGATGCTTGATATGGGCTTTGAGCCAGACATGCGTAAGCTAGTGGGATTTCCAGGCATGCCAGCTAAAGAAGACAGACAAACACTCATGTTCAGTGCCACATATCCAGAAGATATTCAGAGGTCTGGTTTTGAATTCTGCATTTTTTGGCTCTACTTTACTAGTTATGGAGGCTTAAAACTGTTAATATTTGCTGATCTAATGGTACAACAGACAGTTGTAAATGTAGTTATTATAGAGTATTGAGGATTGTTATTTTAGAGCTTCATACTTAAGTCCTGACATACTTACCTTATCAGTCGAGTCAAGTGTATTAGAGCAGGGGAAACACAAACAGCAGTGCATGAAAGTGCAGGTTCTTATGTGATGCTGTTTTAGGCAGTAAAGAGCCAAAATGTATGTGTTTGATTGTAATTTGTTTTTTGCTAGGCTTGCAGCTGATTTCTTAAAGGTAGACTATCTGTTCCTTGCTGTGGGAGTGGTTGGAGGAGCATGCAGTGATGTGCAGCAGAATATTATTCAGGTGGATCAGTATTCAAAGAGGGAGCATCTTCTGGATTTGCTGAAGACCACAGGTGCTAAGAGTGTATTTGCACATTTAAACTTTTTCAAAATGTATTGGTCACACTGCAGTTCCTAGTTCTTTGATATGCATACTCATTCCCTTTTGTCATTAATACTAGTTTGTCCCATAGCTATTTCTCATTTCTTGTAATTGCTACCACAGGGAAAGAGCGCACAATGGTTTTTGTCGAAACCAAGAGAAGTGCAGATTTCATTGCAACATTTCTATGCCAGGAGAAGGTACCAACCACAAGCATCCATGGGTAGGTAAATTTAGTGTATTAACAAATTTCATGATCAAACAAGGGACAGTGTTATAGGTGCGAAGCAGCACTATACCATGGGAGCCCTGTTGGTGGGTGTTCAATAAAGTATTTGTCCGGTTTCCTGCCCTAGGGATGTTTTCAAATACAGTAAACACCCACTTTGTGACGTTTGAGCCTCGTCCTCGTGCTGTATGAGAACGAGGGGGTGTGGCAGACAAGGCTTTGATGACTGTATATGCGGGGGCTCTTTTCATGGTGGTTTACTGTATATGTATATACGCATGTATATGTAGAACTGTGTATATATATGTGCACATTTTTTTGTATTTAACTGTGTATGTAGGTTTCCACAATTTAGTTAAATCGTTGCCTAGGATATATGCTATGTCAACTACATGTTTAATCATATTTTTTTTGTTGACTTTTAGGGGGTATTCTGTAAAAGGGATACTTCTATACAGTTTCCAGGTTGCATCCTGTCAAGTGTTTTTTTTTATTATTATTGCTTACGTTAGAACTGAGGTGTTTTAGGTCATAGCAGCCTTCTAATTTGGGCGAGGCTGCTATGAAAAGGGGTGAAGATCCTTAATGTTGGTTTATATTTTTAATTTTCTTTTTTTTTTTCCTGCAGTGACCGGGAACAGAGAGAGCGAGAGAAAGCTCTAAGTGACTTCCGTACAGGGCAGTGTCCTGTTCTGGTGGCCACTTCTGTTGCTGCTAGAGGGTTGGACATAGAACATGTACAACATGTTGTGAATTTTGACCTGCCCAACAACATTGAGGAGTATGTCCATCGAATTGGGAGAACAGGCCGCTGTGGAAACACAGGAAGAGCCGTGTCTTTCTTTAATCCTGTGAATGATACTCCTCTGGCTCGTTCTCTGGTCAAAGTCCTCACAGGGGTTTGTGATTTTGTTATAGAATACCACATTTTTCTGCAGGACCTTCATACACTATTTAAAAAAAAAAAAATCAGGCTACTTCAAGAGACTTTCAACTGATTGTTTCACCAGGCCCAGCAGGAAGTTCCATCGTGGCTGGAGGAAATTGCATGTGATGCACATGGCACAACAGCATTTAACCCACGTGGGAAAGTGTTTGCCTCAACAGATTCTCGCAAGGTATGTGTTAAATAATTTGATGCACTTTTCAATTTTCCTTCCTCTGTGTTTATATGTCCCTTATATTTCTGACACCTAAGTTTAAGAGAATATCATGATTGCCCCATAAAAAAACTAAACCACAATATTATTAAATGGCTGCTAGTATATTTAAAATTTGGGTAGTCGGTCAGTCTGTCTTCATGACTTGCTGACTGTTTCTAAAGACACCAGCATGGATCACAACCCCCACTCACAGCTCTGGTTCAGTGAAGCAAGCGTTTTTGACTAGACCTATTTGCAAATATGTTTGTAATATAAGGCTAATTACACAAGAGAAATCTGACTCAAAGCTACAGGTACATTTAATTCCTCAGCATGTAATTCCTAAATTTAACAATAACAAATAACCCTAGTAATGGAAACTTGCATACATTTGTGCTGTGGCTTGTCCCCCCCCCCCACCGACAGTGTGGTCTGTGAGGTTTTTAATCTGATACTAAAATGTGTTTCTGGTCAGAACCGTGTTTATCAGCCAAGGGGAATCCCTACTACAGGAATTGAGTTATATATTTCAACATGGTAGTCACCATTCCAAGACTGTAGAAAAAGAACATGTACTGTGGCTTTGCTTTAATTTAATTTGGTTTCTGTGCTCACAGGGGGAATTTTTACAGCAAGCACAACAGCCAGCTGTGCAGAGTACCAGTGCAGCTGATGATGATGAATGGGATTAGATCTACACATTCTCCTTCCCTACAATGTTTTTCTTTAGGTTTTCCTTTTGTTGAGGAATGTTGTTTTGTTAAGATTTCATCTTTTATGTTCTTTTATTTGAGATGAAAATTCTTGTGGCTTCAAGTTAAAAATGCAGAAAAGGCTACAGTAAAACCATTTAAGGTAAGGCACTGAAAAAATATCTAATTGGAGGCACTTCCTAAAGTTAAGCTTTGAAAATAGACGTCTTGGGTACAATCACAGATTGCCTTTTTGCCGATGTGCTGTTTTGTTTTTTTTTGCACTCCAGTGTTTGCTTTGTACAATAATGAGTGAGTTTGTAGTGGCAACTCTGCCTGCAGTTAGAATCACTTTGTGGATTTCAGGTGCCCAAAGGTACGTTTATTTGAGCAAGTATTTAGCTGACAGTTACTCCTCCCCTTCTGCCCGATATGTAACAGTTTATTTGTGACTGTTTCCAGGTTGCATCTTGGTCAACCTGTTTGTCAAATAAAAAGCAAATGTGCCATGCCTAATAAAATTGTCAATGTTTTGCAGAGTTGTTGAAACCGACTGATTATTATTTGTTCTTTATGTTGGAACTGAGGTGTTTTGTAATAGCAGCCTCCTAATTTGGATGCCTCAATGTCAGGTGTCCTTCATGCTGCCAAAGGCTCGGACCTATTGAGGCAGGAACTCCACATCTCACAGGGTGTGCTGTGGTTTCTGGCAGATCTTTTTAAGGGCTGTAAAAGTTGTGGACCATGTTCAGCAGTTTGTGCCATAGTGCTGCTTTTATTTGCTTGAACCAGACAAGCTAGCCTTTGCTAATGATGTACATCAGTGATTCTTGAAAGTTTGTAACCGTTGTCCTTCCTTGGAGCACCTTTGTTAGTAGCACCACCGAGGTACCCTTGAGCAAGGTAACCCATACACCGCTTCCTGGATGCTAACAAGCTCCACTGTAATGAGAACCCTTGCTATTCACCTGTTGGTGCGCACGCAGCGGTTCAGAAAGTTTCTTCATTTCAGACAGTTAATTTGTTGAAACCTGTTTTCCCCTCCTCAGTTGGAGGCTGTGCTCCTGTAGCTCATGTATATGTGATTAGTTTCTCCATATCCTGCATCAGACCGATTTCGCAAGAGGCGCAACAGCAGCGGGCTTCCTGCCTGGCGCTTAATTTTTCAGCCGCTCTGTGGATCACACCCGAGTGCCATGAACATGCGGAGCACTTCACACGACGATGGTAGTAAAAAATCATCAGCTTCTGTCCTCTTCTGCTATCAGATTTCGCTCTTTTTGGGGGCTCCGCAATTTAACCCTCTCTGGCAACGGCTGAATGCGTAAAACGACATCTCCGCGTCTGCGGGTAAGACCAACCTATCCCTTCTCTCTTTTGCGCGCAGGTGTGAAATACACTATATGGACAATAATATTGGTACACCCGTTTTCCGGGGTTTGGGGTAGTCTCCTTACTTCCAGTGAAGGGTAACCGTAATGCTTCAGCATACATTTCGGACAACACCATGCTTCAAACTTTGTGCATAGTTTTTTTGTGGAAAAGGGCAAGGTTCATATAGACGTGCTTGGGTGAGTTCGTTGTGGAAGAACTCGACTGTTCCTCACAGACAGAGCCCTTACCTCGGGGCTGGACTGGGACAAAAAATTGTCCCGGGCATTTTGATCCGGGGTTGGGGGGTGCTGACGGGAACTGGATCATCAGTGCATTTAATTGCAAGGTCATTAAAGTCCCTGTTGGTTTTCCATAGTGTATAAAATTGTATCTGTATCTGCTTAAGATTTAACTTACGCGCATTTGTTCTCATTAAGGTCCATTAAGCGCTAATCATGAAGCCCGTGTTTATTCTGCTCATTATTCTCCCATCAGTGTGTAGAGGTGGGTGCCCTTTTCTTATCTCCATCATTAATAATGTAACTATGTTTTATTTAGAGGCAAGGCAGAGTTTACAGGAAATGTCAAAATAATGACGAAGAGAAAAAAAACAAAAACAAATCTCACTAATGGGCCCTGATAGGAAGTGAGCCAGTAAAGTTTACAAAAGAAAGTAACCCTCTGTTCAAGCAGCGTGTGTTGAGTGGACTCAGTGTGCATAAAAAAAGGGTTCTATCGGCAGTGTAATCTAGTACAGTGCTTTAATGTGCTGTATAATTGCCCTGTGGGCTCATCTCTGACTGGAGACGAGTCGGATCGGTCGCACTGAGTGCTGTTTAATAATTCACTGCGTTTTTTTCTTCATCAGGCCTGGAAACATGCGAAGTTTTCCCAAGCAGCAACATGATAAAATATGGGTCGGATGTGACTGTTTTCCTTCGAGCCCCTCCAAACAGCCTGTGCCGTAAAAAGACTGGTTTAGACAACAGCAGGGTGTACTGGACCCTGGAGGGCCGGAGGATCGCAGAGGGCTCCTGTCACTCGAACTCCACCTTTGCATCCGTCTCCATCCCCACTTTCTCTCTGCAAAATGGCACCGTGGAATGCCACATGGATGGGATTGTGTTAGGGGGCACCTTCATACGGACATACAGTGAGATTCACACGCGTTCTCTGCTTTATTAATTGCATATACTTTTTGGGATATATACGGTATGGACGAAGGTATTGGGATACACTTCTCAATTAGTGGTCCCTTACTTCCAGTGATGGGCAATGTTAATGCTTCAGCATACCAAGACATTTTGGACAATGCCATGCTTCCACATTCGTGGCCACAGTTTGGGGAAGAACCTTTTCTATTCAGGCATGACTGTGCCGTTTTGAACAAAGCAAGGTCCTTAAATACATGGTTGCATGTTAATAAAGAGCTGCAGAGGGGGGACAGCTCCATATTAAAGTCTATGTAGCTATTTGAATGCAGTGCCGTTAAAGTCCTTGTTGGTGTAATGGTCAGGCGTTTTTTGTGCAAGTTCCTTTACTCCCAACTACTCTAAACATATTTCTATCGACCTTACTTTGTGCACTGGTACCTCTTTCTATTTCTGGAATATAAACGCTCCTTATTCAAACTGTGTCCACAAAATTGGAAGTATGGTGTTGTCCAAAATGTCTTGGCATGCTGCTGCATTAATATTGCCCTTCACTGGAAGTAAGGGAGCACCTGGATTCAAGAATAAAGAGGTGTGTCCCGGGCCCTTTGTTCATATAATGTATGTTTAAAAAAAGACCTTGAGTCTTGTAGAAGGCAGCTGTATGCCAATGAATGCTCATGTGATCCCCAGCCATCCCCCAGAATGTCTCCTGTATTGCGAAAATAAAAATCCAGAGACCTGTCAGCTTGACCTGCACATGGGATCATGACCAGCACAACCTGAAGACAACATACACACTCCGTATGAAACAGTACGTTAACAAACCTTCTACCAGACATACAGAGCAAGTCTATTCGAGATTTTTAATAACACTTCTGCTTGGCTGCTCCTGCAGGGACAGCAGGGTGGAGTCGTGCCAATCTGAAAAAAAATCCTGTACCCTCACGGGTGACAAAGGGCCCTATATCAGTAGCCCTATATATATAACTGTGACGGCTACAAATGATGCCGGAAAAGCCTCCTCGGAGAACGTTACCTACCCTAATGTTTGGTTGATAGGTGAGTGCATGACAACGTTCTCAAACGCTCTCAGACTTGAAGTCTATGAGGGTTTAGTCATATTCCTGCAGATCTACTGCTGGGCAGTTCCGAAACGAGCTCTGTTGTGCTCCTGTCATTGTTTTTTCATCCTGTGAGTTAAACTTTCAGAAGAGTTATTCCCTACGAAACTGAAGGTCTGCGTGATTGTGCGACTGCTTCTATCCAGACGATTGAATGTGAAACATGATGAGTGCAGATGTTTCCAGGCTGGTTTATCGCATGCTACAGTTAAGCAATTAAGGTCCTACCATTCTCTGGCGGAGCAGGCACGGTCACCATCTGTTTAGAATCAGGTTAACCAAAAATAAGTGGAACAGTGACTAAAGTGACCTGTATTCAGATCTACTGGAGTCAGTAAACAAGACTGGGGACTGTGGTTGAAGGCTGTTTTTCAGGTGATGGAACATGTCAGTGAAGGACATGATCTGAACATCAGCAAGAGCTGCCTCTCCACAGCAACGCAGAAGGGTTGCTGTGGATAAAGCCCATAACGCCCTCAGTGCATAAAGCCCTCATTACAGAGATGATGCCACGTCTGAGTGGCATAAAACCGCAGCCACAGGTGCTCATAGATGTGTGGGAAACTATGAGTCAGATGAGTCATCTCTCACCATAATCTCCACAAGTAAGCGAGGCCATGTGCAGACACCCAAGGAAAGTACAGGGCTAAATCACTGATCCCTACGATGAAGGGGTCCAGGACTTTGTTATGCTGAGGGGGGCATTGCTGACAAAGATCTGGGCTGTTCACTTCAATAAATTGAAAATTACTGCCATTTATTACCTTATGATGAAACATTTAGAGCCCACGCCTGTGTGTTTATGGACAGTTAATGTTTATTTGCTGAGTTTTGCATGTTAGAAAAGTTGCATAGAAAAAAATGGTCTACTGCATATGTAAAAATTTTAGAGCCGAACGTCTTAGAGTTTCTTCGATATGTTACATGGATAAATGGATATTGTATTGTGCAGTAAAATTAGCTGGAAAGTGTGATCTTCAAGTTTATTTCCTGTAGAGAATGTGCTGATTCATTTTCACTTTGAAAACAAAACGTCTTGTATTTGGGTGGGGCAGGAGAGGTTTGCTACACACACACACACACACACACACACACACGTGTATATATATATATATATAAATAATATATGTGTGTGTGTGTGTGCATAATAGTGACAATAAACTTTGTGCTGTATGCTTGCTGTAGTTCAAGTAGATGCACCAGTCAGCATTCAAGTACATACTACTGAATCGTCTGGCCTGAAAGTGACATGGATTGTCAAGCCTAAAGGATTCTTGACTGAGTGTGAAGTGCGTTGGCGTGGAACAGCAGGTTCTGGGGTGAGTCATGTATTCACTGTATGCAGCTCTTAACTGTTAAAATGTGTTTTCGGCATGTTTTTAGAAACGGTGGAATTTCTACCTATGATTAGACTAACGTCTGTGTTTCAGTGAACGTACGCAACATGATGGCCAGTAACGTGAATGCATTATCTTTATTATTTGTATCACTTACTTGAGGGTACAGTTTTCAT
>JBBPCW010277253.1:0-11223 GCA_037974425.1 Phenacogrammus interruptus
GTGTGTGTGTGTGTGTGTGTGTGTGTGTGTGTGTGTGTGTGTGTGTGTGTGTGTGTGTGTGTGTGTGTGGGAGTCTGGTATGATATGAGTAGGATCTCATCGTGTTTTGAGGCTGTTCTGCTGGAGCTAAAATATCCCACTTAGACCAGCAAGGCATGGAGAAGTTCTCTCTGAATATAAATGTGTATGATGGGAAAAAAATCTTCACTTTCATCTCCTCTCCTCTGTCTGCCTTCTCCATTTACATTGCTATCTGTCTGTATTTCTCTCACAATTTAAACAGAATAGAGCCTGGCTGATATGAACATTTAGTTGCTGATCGTGATACTGATTTCTAGGAGTTCAGAATTCCAATAACTGATACTATCAGCCAGTGTAATTTTACATGGACCAAAATAGGCAGACAGTTTTAGAAAAGCAGTGCTCACTGATGTATGTGCCATTTTTCAAAGCTCAAATATGACTGTCGAAAGAAAATAAAATACAGTCACTAATAAAAAGTTTAACATGAAATTGGGTAAACAAGTCTCACAATGGAAAACTCTCAGACAAACATGCAAATGCCACATCAATGCCCTTCATTTTGAAAGTTTAATACGGAGGTGTCTTTGGGGTTTATATAAGGTGGTTGACAAAGTAAAGAATAGAATAAAGGAGTGGAGAAATGCATAACGAATGCAGACGCTTTCAGACAGGTGGACTGCATGAGACAGTAAAGCAGTTCACACCCTGCCATGCCCTCTGGCAAGAATAAAAATGCTGAGCAAGTCGAGATGACCTTGATTTTGAAACGAGATGGTAAGAGGAAATGATCTAAATGACTAAGCGAAGGAGGGTTCATTTATTGGGGCACGGATGGCAGAGACCTCAGTCACAAAGACTGCTTATGTGACTAGTGTTCCAATAGGTGCAGTGACTGAAGTGACATATGCATTTAGATCTATGGGAAAGACATCAATAGAAAAGTGTTGTAGTATAAAATGTGGTGACTGAGAATGTCAGTGCAGGCCTTTCAGCAAGAACAGTTCATCCACAACTACACAGAGTGGGGTATTATAGTAGGCCTGCAGTGCAAATACGCATCACCACAAAAAGACATTTGAGACATTTCTGTGGTGTTAAAAACATAAGCACTGATCTACAGAGATGTGGGGGAAAAAAGTCAGATGAGCCAGCTTTCGCTATATTCTCAAGTGGACAAGTGCATGTGTAGTCAACACCAAGAGAATGAAACAGGCCTGAATGTTTAAACCCAGTACTGAGGGGAGGGCTGTGGCTCCGTTATCCAGTGGGGGGCATTTTTCTGCAGTGCATTTGGTCCCCTTAGACGGAAGGGTCACTGCAAATCTATACAAAGTCATTCTAACTACCTTATTTTTTAAATTGTATTTCTTATTTTATTTTTTGCTATAGTTTGTCACCCATCTGTTTGAGAAAAAAAATATATATATAGTGCATTAAAAAAAGATTTAAATGCAGATCCTGAAAAAGGGTGAAGCTGTTCAAGTAAGCTGTCTCTCACTAGAGCACTGGGGAGAGATAGGTAGGGAGGGAGGGATAGCAATCCATTTTTCATACATTCAGCTCTCTCTGGCATCCCAGAGTGTGCTGCATTAGTTATCAATAGCAAGATGTGAGCAGAGGAGAGGAAGAGCAAACAGGCAGAGGGTGAGAGAGAGAAGGGGAGAGGGAGTGAGTGCGGTACTGGGGTCTGGGGGGTGCGGGTGTGGGGGATACTTGGAATCTGACAGCCTGCATATCTAACATCTCTGAATGCCATGCTGCTATATTTGCAGTATGAACGTGTGGTATTTATAGCTCTTGGGTAAATGCTGCAAGCTAATTTGCAATGACTTTTATGACCTTCAAAAACAGTAACTTAATATATCATTTAATATATTGTGTGAAATTGCATTGAAATAAAAAACACTCTGATATGAGAAAGGCATAGGTTGAGAATGAGGTGATATAATGTAACTACAGCTGTGTTAGCTACATGCAATCATATCCTTTAATTATTTTATTCACACCGTAGTTATGCTGTGCTCCAGCCCTTTAGATTTAAAAAGAAACAATCACTAAGAGGTTAAAGAGCTCTGTCAGCTGTAATTCAGAGGTCTTGGGTTAATCTTGGCTGATACTTATAAGAATCGCAGCCCTGTTTATAGATGATCCCTCTATTTGGAGTAGGGAGGATAAGTAGTCAAGTAATTGGACAATTATAATAAATAATGCGTACATATTTAGTACTTGGTTGCAAATCCTTTGCCGTTCATGACTGTACATAATACTATTAGGCACTGAATACCTTCTCTAGCATTAAGGTTTCAGGCCTTTAATGTAGCCAATTCTTTTTCCTGCTGGGGGCATTTCACTTCTCGTTTTTCATTCAGAAAATAAAATTGATACTTATGTACACCACTTACTTGGCCATTCAAGGACTTTTTACTTTTATGGCCATGAGAAAGTCCACAGATGTTTTTATGATCTGTGCATGGTGAACTGAACCTTCTGCTTGACTGAGTTTGGCTCAGTTAGAGCAGTTAAGGAGTTTCCCTAAACTTCACCATCAGCAACTGCCTCATCAGTAAAGACAAGCAAGTCACTGCAAGTCACACATGCTCATTGTCTCACAGATGAGGACCCTATGGATCACGGCCAATTCCTTTTCATTTTTTACATCACTTAGGGGTAAAATTTGATCTCGTCTGTCAGAATTACTTTTACCTGTTTTTTCTGTTGTTGAGTTTAATTGGTGGTTTACATTTTGCAGCCGCATTTAATCTCATTTGGATACACGCTCTGGCTAAAGGAATACACAGAGTCGTCTGTTCTCTGTGCTAAAAACCATTCGCAGCTCCTTTCCTAACTACAAGCACATTCTCACTGATTCCATGCAATTAACAATTCTAATTGACTCTTTTTGTGCTCGTGTGCACTCAGCACACGAGCAGAGTTCTCATTGGGAACACACACAACTTATCCTTATCAACACTGATTATACCAATAAACTCAGTGTCTTAATGAACAAAGTACACCACCAGTGTGATCACACTGTTTTTTGACATCTTTGTCTTTTGAAGTGTATAAAATCACACAATGGTTCAGGCAGACAATACACACTAAAACAAAAAAGAACAGAGAGGGGAAGAGGCACAGGACAAATAAGACAACAAAACATCTAATGGATTTTTTAACCCAATTTTCTCCTCAATTCAGTCATGGCCATGTCCACCCACTAGCTGTGTTTCCCTGTCATGCAATGCTGCCAAGCTGGGAGGGTGAAGGCCAACATGAACACACTCCAAATCATGTGATGTACCACAACAGAATATAATATGAAATAATATTACATTATCAGCCATATGAGCTGTCCAGAATTAAGACGACTCTCTGTTCGAACAATTTTTTGAGGCAGTGCTATGGAATATTCCAAATTTGTTTTTAATCAGGATAAACCCTGTGAAGCTTCTCTATATGGCGGTCATCTGGAAATGATGTCCAAACCCGACTCACCATGAGCTGTTGGGTCTAGACAGAAACAAAAGGAGTGATGGAAACACAGTAAATGCTTAGTCTGCCTGCTCTGTATCATTTGGCCAGTTTTGTTCTACACATCTAATGTCCTCTTGTGGTTTTACACAGTGCTGGGTCCCTTGTGAATAAAATACCTCCAGAAGTGACCCCTTTTTATAGTCAACACCTGGGTAGCACTTCAGCTCAGATGGGAATCAGTTGTTGGCCTATTTATATACATTCACTCAGCAGCTTGTCTCTAACATTTTTTGGGCTTTTGTCCATTACAGTGTTTGGGATTTATCCAGCAAGGAAAAGGTCTTCATCGTTTATTTCAAATAGTGTATTGTTGTGCAAACTGTGCCGAAAAAACAGAACTTGTTTCTTTGATATTTTTCTTCATGCTGAGAGACAACAGCACCAGACTCCAGATGCGAATGCCCCACCTAAAATCGAATGTAGCATTTTGCTGGCTCTCATGTTGCATAAATTAATGATGCAACACCACACTGTAGGCCAAGCTACAACTGAGCAGCCAACTGTCCAATTACTTTGGGCCCCTGAAATGAGACAAGTTTGTAATTATTGTAGTTATCACCCAGTTCACCCACTATGAATGAATGGGTATTGTTTTATTTTGTTTAATTTAATTTCAGATTCAATGTGCTGCAGTGTGGAGCCAAAGCAACAACTAAAAAAAGACAAAATTATGTTTATCATCGAGGATTTCAAAAGCTTTCTCTCAACCAGCAAATGCTCTTGTAGCCTATTGTAATGTATATTTCTTTTACAACATTTGGGGAATTAATTTATTTAGAATTTGATAAATTGTGTTGATGGATGCCACCTACACTTTCACTGACCTGTCTTCCAAGCCACAGCATATTGTGATTTTGTGAAGAATCGAGTCTAGTTCATCTCATTCTGCTGATTTTCACCATCATTCTAGATTGATAAATCTTTCCTGATGTTTCATTACATTTCAGATTGATGCTTTAAGTAGTTTACTATAATTCCACATGTAAGCACTCTAGATTATTGCTATGGTTTTGTTTTGGTGGTGCTGGAATAGAAGGATTAGGAGCTTTCAGCCTAGGTGGCAAAACTGTGCTTGGCCAAAGTGTGGTTCAGGAGCACTATGCATAAATATGAAGAGAAAAGAAATTAAACTAAAACCTCTACTTTTATGTTACATATTGCTTTTATAGCCGCAAAAAAACGTAACTGTGCTACAAACACAGAAACCTGGCAGAAGACAAACTGTGAACCTTAAAAAAAGACTTCATGGCTATGCATCTATTTCTTAAAAAGTCACAGTTGCAAATGTACTCATCTCCCTGCAATCAGGAAGTTGTGGGTTTGATTCCCAGGACTGCTAAGGACCTCTGAGGTACCCTGAGCAAGGTACCATCCCCACACACTGCTCCCTGGGTGCTGTGTTCCTGGCTGCCTGCTGCTTCACTTGATGAATGGGTTAAATGCAGAAAAAGAATGTTGTGCTGCTCACACTGTGTGCTGTGGTGTGTTTACATATGACAGAATAGTCACTTTCACTCATCTCCGTCCATATTCTGCTAACTGAAGGCCATTTTCAGAGATCATGACTTTGGACATCATGATTTTAACCATGTTCAGCAACCCCTTAAATCATTTCTTCCAGGATGGGCTCATTATTTAGTGGATATAGATGACAAAACAATGAATCACATCAATGTCACATGACAAAAACAATCCCTACCAAGGAGGAGATCTATTAGGGAATTAACGACATCAGATTTTTTCAGATCAACTTACCTGTTAATAAAGTTGAAGTCGAACAACAAGTCATTCGATGACATCATCACACAGGTGCAGTGGAGGAACACAGATGTCCAACAATGAGCAAATTTTATTGAAGTTGTAACATTAGCCTCTGTAACATTAGCCTTTGGCTTATACTGCAGTCAAAGGTCTCTTATCTTTAAAGATGAAATTTACAAGCAGATAAGTGATCTTTTCTGTAAAGCTACTCCACTCTTCTGGACTGGACGACTCTCTGCAGGGCTGTTATCACCCATGTTAGCTAGTGGAAGCTGATTCAGAAGGCTGTGCATAATGCTGGTACTGTCCTTGTACTTGACTTGCAGATTGTGCAGGTCATGTGCTGTTTGTGTGGTCTGGAGTGAATTATCTCCATATATACAATGTGCAACTGTCACCTACTGCCTCTGCTGCCATATATCTCGCCTCGTTGTGGTCTTGTGTTTAGATTCCCTTTGCACCAGTATGTGATCACATCTGGCAAAATGAGTCACAATTGAGGGTTTGGAACCATTACAAAGGTGAGAAAATAAGCTTTAAAATGATATATTGGTCAAAGCTGAAATTCTTCTATTTTGAAGACCGTTTCTTTCATATAAGACCAAAAAAGGAAAATCTATATTTTTGATGTTTTTCAACATAATCAGCCTGTATCTCAATAAATAGAATGCCAACTTCAGACTCATTACGGCAGATCGAATCACATATTACCACCCTTTTTAAGAAGTGACTATAATAATTAAATCAAGGAACGCATGTCAGTGTAAGCCAATCAGAGGCAGCGATTGCATTTTGTACACAAGCACACACAAAAAGAGAGGAAAGAAACACATGACTTGTCGACTTCTGATGCATCGACAAATCTGCTTTTCTGTTAACGCCGTTCTATCAAGTACTACTTGTTCATTGGAATAGCAATGTCAAGAATTTAGACCTGAAAGCAAAAATGTTTTTTAGGAAACTGAAAGCTAAAGTCCATGATTTCGAACTGAAGAAGAAGCAGAAGGATCTGACGAAGGATATCAGTCCTTACTTGGTCGTATCCTCCATGGTCCATGTATTGGATCATCCCTCGTCGGAATCCTTGTAGTATGAGATGACGTGCACTCATGCTATCAAGTACAGGAGCTGCACAGATCACACCAACTAGAAAGGAAGAAAAAGAGGGGGGTGGATTCCCCACCCTTAACAGGAGATAACAGGAGTCAAGGTGTCTGGCTGGGAACAACACAGGGACATCTGCTGGTCCAGGCTGCTCAGGGCATGATGTGCAGGGTGGGAGAATGCTGGAAAATGTGTCCAGCTGAAACAATTTTACCATAATAAGGAGGGTGACCTCATGGTTAGGAACATTTGTGTAATTTACCACAAATTCCCAATCTTGGACCTGGGGTCTGTATAACCTGCACATTTGAATTTTACCCCAACTAGCACATCTGATTCAACCCATGTATTCATTAACAGGTTCCTCCATTGCCAGACCTGGGGTGTTAGTGAAAACATTTACAGTAGTCAATACTGAATGTTTATTTTAGCGTATTTTTTTCAACATACTTGCATAAACAAATCATTGGGATGTAAATCAGGTCATACAGAGTGGTCTGTTGTGAAATGGTTTATTGTAAAGACACTTTCTGTACAGTAATGATATTATGAGTTGGTTTTCTTTGAGTACTATTTCACCTCACAACACCTTCCATATGCTTTATATGCCAAAATGTGTCTCAAGACTTTTGTAAAACAATG
This sequence comes from Phenacogrammus interruptus, assembly GCA_037974425.1. Lineage (NCBI taxonomy): Eukaryota > Metazoa > Chordata > Actinopteri > Characiformes > Alestidae > Phenacogrammus > Phenacogrammus interruptus. The sequence goes on from JBBPCW010277253.1 coordinate 7,063, forward strand.
TGTTTATCTTACGAAACTGTGTACATAATCAATACAACAAATAATTTTCTATGAGGTAGTTTTGAAACTCATTCCACTTCCAGACATCTGGTTCCTGTCACCACCACTGTGAACAAGTCTAATGCGCTAAGTTTTTGTAGAATGGAGCATTTCACACCAAACCACTCTGAATCTTTTAATAATGCAAAAATGTTGAAAATTCAGGGTTTGCCTGTGACAAGAAAGAATGGATCAGTCTTACCCAGGACCTGTGGGTGGTACAGGTTGGTCATGTCCAATCTTTGCATTTCTTACTGATCAAGGCCAGTGCTTCAGCTACCTGCTGCTGAGTGCTTAAGAGCAGGTCAATATGTTTACATTTAGCGTATCGCACAAACTAATGTCAGGCTTGGTCATGCTGTTGTATCATTTAGCTTCATACAGTTGTCTAAGGCTGACAGTGAAAAATTAGAAGCAGTACTGAGGAAGTTCACCTTTGGCACCTCTGTCTCGCACACACTCAACTCAGAACTCGATTGGTTGGCCTGGGTGACACTCTGCTGGCATTCTCCTGTCCCCAAGGTGGAGCAGCTGTCTATTGTGAACCATATGGCTCACAGCTGAACCTGAATCAAAAAGTTGACATTTAAAATCACACAACCGTGACTTGAGTCAAGGCTCTAAATTGCTAAAGGTGTTGACATAAAATGACTCACTGCACATTTATCATTAAGTATATTTCAAGTTTTCAAATTTCCATACCCAAAGCTTTCACTGTACATTAGTTCAACCCATAGCCTAATTAGCCAAGCATCATCACAACTGAAGTTCAGCTTTCAAGTAATATTATTTTCAAAACATGGTACTAACTTCCAGACAGGTTAGGTTCTGCTTGACTGAAGCTGCCTCACACACAGTTACCTCGAGGAGCTCTGGCTTCTCCACACTTTGTGGAGTGCTGCTCTTAGCTGCCTCCAAGACTTTGCAGCTGCTAACCACCATGACCTCCTGGGTGGTCACTGAGATAACTTCAGTAATAATCCTTGTGGCCAGGCAGTGAATTTCCTCCATGTGGTTTCTGGTCTCAGCTGGCTGGCCCAAGTCTGTATTCTCATGATACTGAGGTTCTACAGAAGCATCTGAGACAGGTGTGCTGGCAGAGAGGAGGAATAAAGGAGGAACCATGGGGATTTCTGGGACAAGGGGTTGCTGTAATGCTGCTTGAGTGCATTGATCCACAGCTGCTGGAGTAGAGGAGGGTATGTCATCGTTGGTGGAGAAAAAACTGTCTTCCACCATTCGAATATTTTTAGCAAAAGGCACAGCCAAAATGTCATCAGCCACCTCTCCCTCAAGCTCTGGGTGCTTTCTTTTGGGGAGCTCCGCACCCTGGGATACAGAAGATGCTTAGTGTCAGGTTCCTTTTTGTTGAGCATTTGATCACATTTCTAGCTAACTGAGTGGAGCTCTGTAGCCCACTCCTATCACTACTGTCGTAGTTCTTGATCTGAGCTTTCTTGCACGAGGTGTACCACCACCAGAGGCCCACTGGCATTTGTGCCTCAGGAAGTGCATATGGGACAAAAGAACAAAACTTAATCAATATCTCATGTTGACCCTAGCTACTACTCCTTGGACAAACAGAGGGAATTAAACAGAAATCAACATTATTTTACTTTAAATAGGTAAAACATTGTTAATTTTAGTATCACTGTACTTTTCTAGCTATTTCAATGACCTCATAAGAGAAACTTCCCCAAGTTCACCATTTTGTTCATGTGTAGTGTCCAAAGTTCCTTCTGTGTCTGTTTTAGAATCCTCCTGTTTTTCAGTAAATATCAGTAGAATCACAGATTCTAGAAGCACACTGCCTTTATGATAAAATATGATGTGTGTAATTATGACATACGTCCATTCTTTTGCATTGTGGCTGAGTTCAGTAATGCTACATCTTTACCCAAATTATATAATAGCAACTTAATCTTTTACAGTCATTAATTTGGCTCCCATTATTATCTTCTTGCTTCTTACATTCAGTCACTTTTTAGAGATATTAGCAGCAGATCTTCTGAGTTGCAAGGTCTCCACCTCCAGGATAATACACGCTGCCACACTGTGTGCATTGAATGGTTGAATAAATGAGTTCAAGGTGTTGACTTGGCCTCCATGGATCAGAATGCTTTGTCCAGTACATCCCACTGAGGCACCATCGGATTGAGATCTAGGGAGGCCAAGTCAACATCTTGAACTCATTTATTCAGCCACTCCTGAACAATATGTGGCAGGTTGTATTATCCTGGTGAAAGAAGGCACTGCCATTAGGGAATATTGCTGCAAAATTCTGCAAATGGCTATACTTGGTCTGCAACACTATATAGGTAGGTTGTGTCAAATATCATCCACGTGAATGCCAGGATTTGAGTTTTCAGGTCAAACCATTGATCTTCTTCTAGTTCTGCATCCGGGGGCATCACACACGCACGTTGGCATCCACGTAAAAGAAAACATAATTCATCAGACCAGACCACCTTCTTCTATTGTACTCTCTGGTACAGTTTTGACATTCATGTGCCTATTATAGGTGCTTTCAGTGGTGAACAGGAGTCAGGATTACCACTCTGACTGGTCTGAGAGTATGCAGCCCCACATACAGCAAGCTGTGATGCAAGCTGTGTTTATTCTGACACCATACTATCATAGCAAGTGTTAACTTTTTCAGTATGTTTAAGCTATGATAGCTCTTCTGTGGAATCAGACCAAATGATCTAGCATAGGTGATCCATGATCCTGTCACTAGTTCAACGATTGTCCTTCCTTGAGACACTTTTGGCAGGTACAACACTCCAAAAGACCTACTTATTTTGAGATCATCTTGCCATCACAATCTGGCCCTTGTCAAAGTCTCTAAGATCCTTACGCTTCCCCATTTTTTCTGCCTCCAACTTCAGAACTGACTGTTCACTTGCTGCCTAATATACCCCACCCAATGTTGTGATAACATGCTTTCCTTAACATAATTAATGGTAACTTAAATATCATCTAAAACTGTTATACTGTGGGGCAGCTGGTAGCCTAGTGGTTAAGGCATTAGCCCTACGACCAGAAAGTCCGGGTTTGATTCCCAAGACCGCTAGGCACCTCTGATGTACCCTGAGTAGGGTACCGTCCCAACACACTGCTCCCCAGGCACCGTGTTCCTGGCTGCCCCCTGCTTCACTTGGTGAATGGGTTAAATGTAGAGGTTGAATTTCGTGCTGTTCACTCTGTGTGCTGTGGTGTGTTCACGTATGACAAATGGTCACTTTCACATATAATTGAAATGACATCAGTATCGCCTAGCATTGATATGACATATAGACAATATAACTGTTCTTAGGGGAAAAAAAGACCTACATGATTTATACATTAAAGCATCACAAGCACTCATATCTAGTAAGTCAGACTGCATTTTAAATGGAAGGACTGTGAGGAAAACTGAAATTGTCTGTGGATATCTGCAGCAGGTAGGATCATTCTGTCTCAGAGTGTGAATCGTTTACTTTGTTCATACATTACATGTTAACCAATATATTCAGAACTTATGTATCATCATATTCCCAATCCAGTTACCAATAACATCAAAAATATTTCTCAAGCCAGCAAAATACGTTAAATTGGATGAAAGTAGTAAACGTTTGTGTTTTGTGAGTCATGAAAAAACACAATTTTAATCAGCTTTTTGCATTTACCTAATTGCTTTGAATGTGGCTTTCTTCCAGTTCGTCTGTAACACCCTTGTTTGCATAACTGTATTGTGTTCATTTCCAGCTAAATCAAGTTTGTTTAGTTATTATCCTGGGTATTACCATGCCTGGTGATCCAAAAAACTTCCTAAAGGGCAACAACAGGTTCAGATGACTATACAGGCTTGGTGTTGCACTCTTCTTAAGACTCTAACCAGATAAGCTACATAATTTCTAAGTACAGTAAGTCCCCGTTATTCGTGGGGGTTACGTTCCACAATATAATGAAAAACTGCATTGTTGTGTTTTGGTCAAACATGCCTTAAAATGCCTATTTTAATAGTGTAAATATGCCCCCAGATGTGCTCCTAGAACACTTTATCATTTCATTTTAAACAGTTTAATACATTACCCTTAACGAAAATGTAAAGATAAACCCGAGGTTTAAATACGGAAAAGT
>JBBPCW010277260.1:0-11222 GCA_037974425.1 Phenacogrammus interruptus
TGTCTTGTCTCGTCACTGTCATCTTGTTGCACTGTAGAGTTCTGTCACTAAAGCAAATTCCTCGTATGTGTGAACATGCCTGGCAATAAAAGCTGATTCTGATTCTGTTTCTGATTCTGACTGGTGATGTCTATGGGTTCAAGACTTCAGGCAGTCATTGGAATTAGAAATGAACATTTTGTTCTCAGTTATATTAATTCATCCAATTACATTTGAGCCCCTGAAATGAGGATATTATGCATTAAAGTGACTTTAGTTCCTTTCCTTTTAATGCAATACTTTTATTTAACCCACTGGAAGTCTGCACTTCAACCGCATCTGAATTGTTTCATTCATAATTCATTGTAAGTAAAGAATCAAAATGAGAAAACTTGTGTCTCTGTCCAAATATTTATGGACCTATAACTGTATATACATTTTTTTAAGACCCGATGAAGCATTCTTGAACATTTTAATTTTTATCTAAATTGTGGATTTATAATCTGGACAAATATGATTTATAAAATATAAATGAAAAATAGCAAAAATGTGCAATTTTCTTGCTTCATTGTCATTTTCAGTAACTCATCAGTTTTACATGGATTCAGTCTAACGCAGATTTTTCTGAGAACGGAACTGTATTACCACCACCAGTCCAGCGGTGGCAGTAATACACTGAAACGTTGTCAACCGGTATAAGTGAAGTGAAAGTGACCATTTATCATACGTGAACACACCACAGCACTCAGTGGGAACAGCACGAAATTCAACCTCTGCATTTAACACATTCACCAAGTGAAGCAGGGGGCAGCTACGAACACAGCGCTCGGCGAGCAGTGTGTGGGGACGGTACCTTGCTCAGGGTACCTCAGCAGTGCCTAGTGGTCTTGAGAATTGAATCCGAACTTTCTGGTCGCAGGGCGAATGCCCGAACCACTAGGCTGCTAGCTGCTATCATTTATTTACCTTTATATTTTCTTAAAGGGTATTGCATTAAACTGAGTTTAAAATGAAATTAAAGTGTTCTGGGAGCATATTTGTGGGCAAATTTAGGATTTACACTATAAAAATAGACATTTTTAGGCATTTTTTTAACCATTTTTTTACTACATGTGAGTGCTGTTGGAACGTAACCCTGCAAAAAGCAGGGGATTACTGTACTATTAATGATTTTTAGGCAGTTTTATCCATTTTGGATACTTGTGTGGTTTTCATCCTTATACTACCAAACTTCTTTATCCCTTAGAATTAAACAGGCTTGCTACTGTCGCTGTACAACTGATATGCAAATGAGTCCAATCCAATTGGCTGCCGCTGGTGTAGGCAGTGTAGGCGCCGACAGGCTCAGTTTCGAGTTCAAATGAGAACCCATTTATCCAAGGAGAACACGGAGATCGCTGTAGGTTTTCCTGCACCGTAAAGGCTGAATGTCAGCGTGGAGAGACCTAATGACATCCTCGCAACAGAGCAGCTTCCTCCAGAGACCTGATTAAGAGAGAAAGCGAGGGATTATTCCAGAGCACGTCGGGTTTGAAACGAAGGCAGGCGTCATGTTTGAATGTCATCCCCAGCATCATCATCCTCATCACCCTACTCAGACGCTGGTGAGAGAGGGCTGCCTGCTCTGTGGCTCTGGCAGGACTGTTCATGAGACGACAAGGCGGTGGCAGCCCAAGCTGTCAGGTGGTCTCATTTCAGCTCTTATGTCTGGAAAATTGAGAGTCTGACCGGATGGTGACAATGTCATTATAGCACATATCATTATCCTCCACTTCATTTAGCTTCATGCCAGCAATGTGGCTGGTTGTGTGTGTGTGGTAGTTTCAGCATCATTATAAAGTTAAGATATTTCAAGTCAGGTCCTCATTCGACATCCTCACACAGGGGTGCCATGTCTGACTCTGAGGTGCAGTAAAAGTTTAAGGTGACCTATAATAACAACTAAATGAAGACAGCAGGCCACTCCATTCATTCCATTCATGCTCTGATAAAAACTATTTGGCTGCCAGATTATGAAACTGTACACTGGTGGTCATATTAGATTATACTGGTTGCCATGTAGAATTTTATTATCTAAATGTTTTTATCATCTAAAATTACAAAGTAATCACACAATTACACACTGGTTCCCATGTGTGATTACACACTGGTTGCAACAGCAGTGGGAGCCTTCACTCCATCAACTGTCTCCAGTTGCTTCTTCTATTAGCAGTTTTTTGCTGGCCCTCACTCTCTCACTCTCTCTGTCTCTCTCTGTCTGTTTCTTTCTCTCTCTCTCTCTCTCTCCCTCTTGCTCTCTCTCTGCCACCCCTGAACCCCCCTCTTTCTCTCTGACTGGCAGTGCGCTGTCAGCAGCATCAGGGCTGTTCTCTTGCTGGAGTCTGACACACGCTTCCATCCTTGCGCCTCTCCATCAGCCTGCCGTCTGCAGGTCCTCAGCCCAGGAGGACCCTAGGGCCGGTGTCGCCTGTGGCTCTCCTCTCGGCCATGTTCTGCCTCTCTTCTCCTCCCTCTCTTCTCCTCGCCTGGCTGGGCCAAGCTCTAAACACCGGCCCATAATTAACAGCAGCACTGCCCCCCCCTCGCTGCTGCGTCAGGCCTCTCAGAAGCCGAGAGAGGGCCGTAACGCCGGGGCCGGAGATATGGACCTGGACAGTTATTAGGAGCGATAAAGTTTGCGGAACTCGCTGTGGGCTGTTTATGTAGCTCTGCTAACTGCTGTAATAGCCGGGTATCCACGGCAGTTTGCTTCGAGAGTGTTCAAATTCTCACCTTTAAATGGGCCGCTGTTTACCTGCCAGCTCCGACTGATTGACTCCAGCATTACCCAGAAGCGCGGGGCTGTAATTATATGCAAATGAAACGGGAGGCACTCTGAGCTCTGCGGGAACGGGCTGATGATCGAGGCTGTAGATGAGATGAGTCTGTGTTTGTGGTTGTATAAAATACTGGGTAACACTTTACAGACAGGAGGCGCTTTAAGCAACTTGAGTCCTGGTGGCAACTGACATAAACCTACTTTTAACATTCATAAAGGTCTGTATCGACAAGCATCAAGCTGCACTGGTCACTGTCACCCCAGAGAATGTTACATTGCTGGTGGACACACCTAGTGGTTAGGGCGTTGGCCTTGCAATTAGAAGGTTGTAAGTTCAAATCCTAACTAGTGTCACTAAGGTACACTTGAGCAAGATATTGTCCCCACACGCTGCTCCCTAGCGCTCTCCGTTGGTGACAGCCCACTGCTTCACTTGGTGAACGGGTTAAAATGCAAAGAAAGAATTTCACACCTTTCATATTGTACTGTGTTGTGTTCATGTACGACTATAAGGATTAAAAACTATAAGGATTAAAAATTAAAGTGCACTGGTGTGATCTGGAAGGTTCAACACTGAAGACATATTCAGCAACTGAGCTTTGTTCGGGCGGTCTGCTTTGTTCTTGCCATGGAAGCCACGAAAAACATAGTACAAATTAATAGTAAAATATATAGACTAATATATAGAGTAAACAATACTATGCATTGGTCAGATGAATATTTACATTAAATCATAATTTTAAACAATTCCAAATTGAAAGATGCCAGATGGAGCAGCGTCAGCCTTAGCCATAACCTAGCAACCAAAAACCACTTGCGCAGCAATGGGTAGAGCAACCCCCCTAAAGGGTTAATGAGTGTTTCTACTGGTCTGTGTCAGTTGCTTTGAAAGGCTTATGTAGCTTTATTAATGTTCCCAGTGTGTCCAAAAAAGGCAGTGGTGATCAGGCGCCACTCAGGGAGGATAGGGAATTTTTCTAGCATGGTCTACCTGTTACACTAGCTGGGACCACCCTTTTATCATATGTAACCTAAAGTAGGGATCATCAAGGCAGCCAGCTTATGCTGCCATCTAATGGTTACTGCTGGTACTGCTAGGTGAGGTGACCTGAAAAAACAAATTGTGAGTGTCGGGTTAGCTAGCTCTCAATTTACCCCTTGAATGGTAAACAGTGGCGCCTTAACCATCATGACAGCAGTTGCATTGCCCTCTGGGAGAGACTGATAGGAGCCATCACTGGTTGCCAAACATTGTAAATACAATGCAAACAAGCAAGCCTAGAGGCTGTGCAGGAGCTTTATTTGCCCTCTTTCTAATTACTAGATAAGATCGGCTGAAAAGCAAAAATCAAATATGTTTTATTCTTGAAAAACAAAAGTGGCCATTTACTGTTCTTTAAAAATACAGAGAATTCAATTTTAGTGCCATTAAAAAGTAAACGGCTTTGCAGGTCTGCTTAGATATAGACATGGCTGGCAGATTTCCCAGACCCAGATTAAGTCCAGACATTTCCAGTGGCGATTCACCATTGGCATTGCAATTTAAGGCCTAATCCATGTCTGGGAAACCAGAGGGGCCGGAGTAACTCTTTTTCAAACCGAGAAAGAAGGACGGCAGCAATGCAATCACTTAATTTAGTTCACTTTAGAGCAGAATTCTGTCTAGTTTATATAGAGAACGGATCTGTGCTAAATTTGACAATCGTTTCTCACCTCCCACCTGCTTGCATCGATTCCATATTCTGAAATATTTCTCAGTTTTCTCCATTTCCATCCTTTTTTTTTTTTTTTTTGCTCTTTGCTTCATTGTTAATCTGAACTTGGCCATACTGACCAGAAATGCTGGAAGGACTGACCTCTACCCACAATCCAGCGGTAGCACAGCAGAGATGGGGACTCAATTCTGAGACTCGAGTCACACATTAGTCACACAAACAAAGACTTGTGACTTGACTTTAGACATCCCTCAACAACTCGACTCAGACTCGGTTGCTGTGACTTGTGAGTCATAACTCGTAAACAATATTCATGGAATAATTTATTTATATCTTGCACTCTTTCCAACGACCCTAAAAACCATTCACCTCACCCCGGTCCCATTACTTTTGTCCGAGGTGAACGGTTTTCAGTTAATAACGGTTTTCGAGGGGTCGTTGGTAGGGGTCACTGAGCCCCATCTAACTGTGGAGTTTCACATTTAGAGTGAGAGATATATTTCTCATATTTAACATTTAGATTTAAGATAATTTAAGGCAAATCCTCCATGTTGGTGAGGGCATATCACAGCACACAGTCGTCCCCAGCCAATTGTAATCACGGGGCGTGGCCAATTAGCATATCTTCTAAACATTTAGAGCTCAACATTTACAGCTCAAAAATCCCACATGTAGAGTCGCCATTGCCACTCAAAGACTTGAGACTTGACTTGGACTTGGTAAAAATGACATGTGAACATTTCTGTAACACAGTAACACCAATTGGTAAACTAGAGTTCTACCAGTTTTTCTGTGGGTGGGGCTTGATTAAACCTCCTAAACAAGTACAACAATATATTTTTATTTATATTTACGTTCTAAATGCTATAATATAAACAATTCCAAATTTTTTCTTTCTGATTACCCACCCTGATATGACCTGGAATTGACACTATATATAAATATTAGATTTGTTTAGATTAGATTAGATTAAATGCTTTAGAAAATGTTTTACAAGCTTTCAAATTTCAAAGTTTTTATTGTGCACTGAAGTGCTACTGTGAAAAAGTCTCAGGCACTTAAGCAAATTGTTTGTTGCCATTGATCAAAGCAGTGAGTGCTCAATTAATCAATAGTGTTACACCATAATAAAGTGGCCAGTGAGTGGAAGCACAAGGTGGGTGTTTCTAATAAAGTGGCCAGTAAGTGGAAGCACAAGGTGGGTCTGATAAACTCTTTGCAGTTCAACACACAGTTCCATGCCACCACCTTGTCACTATGGTGGTCCCACACTGGTCTCAGGGTAGAAGGGTGGTGTAACTGTGATTCTACAGGGTACGCTTAGATGTCAGGTGTTTCCGATAAAATGGGCAATAATTATGAGTATAATTGTGATCCCCTACATGCACATGATTTTGGCATTTATCCACAACTTTAAATGAACTCTAAAGGATTATATTGTGGCCTCATCTGAAGTAAATTTCCCTGATGACTGGCATGCAATGGGAAGGCAATTATGTAGTCCTTGTTAAACCAAAAAAAAATTGCAAACACAACAAAAAAAAGAGTGAAGAGTGTGAAGAAGTTCCCTCAGGAACCCTCGACTCTGTGATGTTTTTGTTTTGACTCAGCTTGTCGTCGCGTTTTCTCCTCCACGTCTCAGTCAGGGATTGGCACTTAATGCAGCCCAATCTGTTTCTGCAAACCCTGTTTGGTTTGAGTCTCCACTGAATAGAGCGTGAATGTAAACATACTAACAACCTGTGGCATTAAAGACTCACCAGGAGACAAAAAGTCCGTACCCGTAATGGATCTACAGAGCATGGCCTCTTAGGTTCGTCTGACTTCTGCTGAGAAAATTTCTTACTTCCATTCTTGGTCATGCGCGGTGGGAAAAACGCCCACTTAGAGCCTCGGCCCCTGCCTCAGCCTGTGCCTTGCCCTTTGCCTCACCCTCCGCCGCGCCCTCTGCTTTGCCTTTTGCTTTACCCTCTGCATCACCCTCTGCCTCGTCCCTTTCTCGCCCTCCACCTCGCCCCCTCCTCGCCCTCTGCCCTGCCCTCCGCTTTGCCCCCTCCTCGCCCTCCACCTCACCCCTCCCCCGCCGTCCTCCTCGCCCTCCACCTCACCCCTGCCTCACCCTCCACCTTGGCCCCTCCCTCGCCCTCAGCCTCACCCCTACCTCGCCCTCCACCTTGGCCTTTGCCTCACCCTCCGCCTCAGCCCCTCCCTCGCCCTCAGCCTCATCCCTGCCTCGCCCTCCACCTTGGCCCCTGCCTCACCCTCCTGAGGCAGCCGGAGCTAAAGTGGTCCAGAAATGTCATGCGCTGCCGGTGAGAGAGGCAAAATAAATAAATAAATAGTAAAAGTGAATACGGAAGATGATATCTCTGTAAGTGTCTCCTGCTGCTAGGTGTCCTCTCTCTATCTCTCTCTCTCTCGCTTTATCTCTTTTCCTCTGTCCTTCGCACCGAAGGGATCGGATCTCGCTGCCGTTCGCCCCTCGTGTCCTCGCCGGAAATTTCACTCCGTGTTGTGAAGTGCTTGTCTTTCGGGTTTGAAATGGAAAAGAAGAGCGGAGGTGATTTTGTGAGGGATCAGAGACCACCCTGCCGGAGCTCCAGCCCTCCATACTGATACAGAACTGAGCCTGCGAGGGACCACTGACCTGGGCGAGGTGCTTCTTGGCCTTTTGCCTTGTGAGTACAGGGATAAAACTTAGAACCCCCACCTCCTACACACCCCCACCCCCACGCTTTGGTTACTTCACAACACATAGGGAACTAAACAACTGACATAAAATAACTGCTGTGTGATTTGAGAGGGTTCTGGTGGTTCCTCTCTGTGTGATCTGAGAAGGTTCTGGTGGTTCCTCTCTATCTGATCTGGAGGTTCTGACAAAACATGGTGTTACTGAGAAACAAAACCAGCTGTAATTCGTTTCTACGTAACTTCTCTTGTAATTTGATGAGTTTCTAGAATGAAACAGTTACTGTATCTTTAAGACTGATGTGCAAATTAGCTCTGTTCTGACTGGTTGCCATGTGTTGTGTCTCATTCACAAAGTAATCCAGACTAAAACAATCCCTCAGTGTGAGTGGGCAGGGCTAAACAGCCGTAGACTGTATAGTAGACTGTTATGTGAATTGTACATTTTGAAACTTCATTAAACTCCATTTATATTACAGTTCCACAGAAGATCTGCAATAGAACAAATAGCTGCTCTGAACACACAGTGCAGCATCCCCTGCTGCTGGGGCTACGTAGTTGCCTGGTACACCACCAACAGGACCATGGAGTCATGGAAGAGGGTTTTTCTGATGGGTCACATTTTCTGCTATAACTTGTGGAAGGCAGGTGTTTCTGCTTCACTTTCCTGGATAATAGATGGACCAGGATGCTCTATGGGAAGAAGTAGGAGGAAGTGCGATGCTCTGGTTGATGACCTGCTGGGTCCTGAACCTATGTGGATGTTACATTGACATGGACCACCAACCTAAACATCACTACAGACAAAGTTTGTTCCTTCATGGAGATGCTGTTCCTAATGGGCAGGATAATACTGACTACCATTTTCAACCCAATTAAGGTCCGGCTCAGTCAAGGGTGTCGAACTGCATTTTGACATAAAAATGATGGGCCAGGACCATCCATGCAAGAGAGCCCCAATCTGTCATTTATAAATGTCGTCTGCGTGTGATTTCTCCATTCGCCACAGGCCGTCTGGCTCATAACGATACGCACAGTATCGGCTGGTAAACCCATTTTCTAAAGCCGGGGCGAGAAAATAAGACGGTGCTTCTCAGGCCTGTGTGTGTTTGACTTGGACTGATTGAAATTGGTTTTATGGAGCGGTGTGTGGCTGATGTTTAATGGAGCGCGATGAGCACTTTGTGTCATGCCCATCCGTCCCATCAGATAAAGCCTGAAGCATGGCTAACAGTCAGTGTCGCATTACTGCGTCATCCTCCCAGAGGACACACAACCTCTGGCCCCGCTGTGTTCCTCTACACCGCCGCTGCGTCCGCCGTCAACTTTTTGTTACGGATTTGCAATAAATTTTAGGTTTCATTCCTCAATTAAAGTCCAACATTAGTCCTGCTCTGGTGCAATCAATTATTCATCGGCTGTAAAATTGTAAAAAGACAAACGCAGCGCTCAAAGCGGTCCCATTATCGCAGCGCTCTACATGTGAGAATAAGGATCGGCACAATTATAGAGAGTAGAATTCATCAGTAAAGAAGTCGTTCCAATCAGAAACACAGAAAACTAATGTGCAACAATGTGCCGTTCAGACAGTCTTTTAGTTAGAGCTTCAAATTTAGCGCCCCCAAAGATCACATTATTCTACAATGAGTTTCTCTCAGTTCAGACACAACAGTACATTCACTTAAAACAAGTGCAAAAGTTGTGAGCCACCTCTTATTTTTTTATTATTTGGCTTTGGATCACTATTTTGGTGCAAAAGTGCTATTTTATGCCTGTCAGACTGCCTTATCTTCGTCATACTGAGGAGATTAAATGAAAGAAATGCTAATAAATGTTTTACTGACAGGCTGCAACGTGTCTAAAGATTCAAGGAACCTAGATCAAGGAGCTCCACCTACTCAGCATTCAGCACCACCAGTATACTGATCACTGCCTGATCATCTGGAATCATCTGCTCCTGGTTCTTCACTGATTCAGGACTTCAGTTAGATGCTCTTTGTTCTCCTTGAATGATTCATATGTAGGTCACTGTGTGTCTTAACCAACAGAAACATTCCTCTGAAACTGGTCAGGTTCAGGGATTGGACTGGAAATAAGAGGTTCTGAAAGTCCTTCAGGAAGCCTGGAGAACTATTCCTCAAGACCACATTAACATACAAGGAAATCTGGATCTCTGGAGACAGAATATGAAGAAATGTGAAGAAAATAAAGGATAAAAAACGGTGGTTCCTGGAAATGAATAAATTACAATTATTTTTTTATTAAAGCATTCAACCAAAGTCATATCAATGTAAGTATCTGTGCAACTATCCATAACTGTGCTAATTCATCTAGCAGCACCTCTGCTGCTCAGACTGCCTTCTTTGGAGATGTTGAAATAAGAAAAAGTCCCTAGATAATCAAGAAACAACTCTGTGCTAATCCTACACATTTTATTTCATTTATTTATTCATACGTTTCAGTTTTGACAAGGGTCAGAGATCAAATGGGCAGGGCTGGTTTTTGAACTCCTGGAACTCTGATCACAGTGTGCTAATCAAACATTAAAGTGCATCTAATTGAAAAAGCCATCCGCCAGCATATGCTCCTCTCCCTGAACAGGTAGGGGCCGCTCAATCCACCATCTGCAGACTAATTGCTAAACTTGTCGTTGACGTGGTTATTCTTCATTTCCTTGCCTTTAAGAACAGATGGGTCTTAATTCCAGTCCCTAAACTCCACTCTGAACAGTTGCTCCAGATCTGCACGTCGTGGTGAACGTGATCTCCGCTGGGCTTTCCATGCTTGTTTGTTTGGGCTTTGGAATATTTAGTGTAACTTCTGGCCCAGGTTTACTGCTTAGTGATACCTGAATGCATTCATTTCTTACTTTGGTGCATTTTTGAGCGATGATGTACTGCATGGCTTTTACTGGGGAATTTCTGGACTGCCTTAACGGTTTTTCAAGTGATTGTAAACTAATGCATTTTCAGTGCACTTGCACAGTGATGGACTGTAGTGCAGATATTGGACTGATAGTACTGGTATTATGGTGATCTCAGATATTTGCAAGATTTGCTTTAGGATTGAAATAGGCATGAAATAGGAATGGCAACTGTTTAAAACATCCTCCCCCAACCACTTCTCCAGTATAATGGTGGGATAGTGTAGTGGATAACATTGCTGCACTACAAGCAAAACAATGTGTATTTGATTAATACCCGGGTGACACACCACACTACACCAATGGACACCTAACACTACATTCACTCCACTGACAGGTGAAGAACATTGGTTACTTGTTACGGTGGCATTTAGGAGTGAACTAGGCATGATTGACTGATTGACTGGTTTCAAAATCAGAACTGGCTCAGTGGCAGATTCTCAAAGGCACACCAGTGATGGTGCACATCAGTGACAAGGAAATCAGTGACAAGGGAACAAGTCCCTTTGCACACTCCTGTAGGTGGCAGTATGCACCAAAGAGATGTTACCTGCCAATAAATTAAGAAGAAGAAGGGAAGGAGAGCCACAGATTTCAAAGTGAGTGAACAAGGTCTGAGAGAGCAAAGTATAGGAACATGTCAACATGGATGAAGGGTCAACACTCAACAGGTAGAGTAAACCCACTACAGCCAACTAGACTCCAGCACTGCTGATTCCCAGTGTATGCCATAGTGTCTCAGGCATTGTCAGTGCGGCCTGGTATTTACACTTATAATATCATATTATAATTAGCAGTATAAATTTGTTAATTAAGGCCATGGGGTATGAAGAAGTTTTTCCATTCTAGGTCATTAACAGCACTATGGTTTTATTTCCATACTGTGGGCCAGACCTAGATGTATATAAATGTAGAAATTCTGAAAGTTATAATTGGTTGTGATTGTATTTATAGTTTGGTTTCCCAATCCCAGAACGCGTCCACTTTTGGAAAGCTTGATACACCCCTGAATGTATATTATATAGGGCTGTCAAAGTTAACGCGTTATTATCGCGTTAACGCATTATTTACTTAACGCCGACAATTATTTTATCGCGCG
>JBBPCW010277270.1:0-11222 GCA_037974425.1 Phenacogrammus interruptus
GTTCGAATCCTGCCTTCAGCAAAACCACCACTGGGTCCCTGAGCAAGACCCTTAACCCCAAGTTGCTCCAGGGAGACCCTGTAGGTAGGGAATGGAAGTCGCTTTGGATAAAAGCGTCTGCTAAATGCCGTAAATGTAAATGCTTATTTGTCTGTGCCTTGCCTTTTGCAGACACAGTGGTACATTGGCAGGACAGCGAGTATGTGGCAGTTTACCACAGGGGACGCTATTTCCGTCTTTGGCTATACCAGGCTGGCCGGATGCTCACACCACGGGAGATAGAATACCAGATCCAGCGTATCCTTGACGAACCCTCCCCCCCAGCGCCAGGAGAGGAAAAGCTGGGAGCCTTAACTGCAGGGGACAGGTACGCACAGACATTAACCTACACCGGAACAAACACACACACAAGTTAGGCTTCAATTGCATTGTCGGACTAAGTTGTTTGGAATTATAAGGTGTTTTTTGTATGCATCAGATCATTGAGACCTTTTTGGAATTTTGGTGTAAGCAGATATTTTGTAGAAGTTCCTTTACTTACAATCCAGCACTTTTGTTCACTGTCTGCTGTAACGATGCAAGTTCCCAATTGTGGGACTAATTAAGGTTTTTCTTACCTTGGTCCTTGTTTACTTTAAAAGAGCACTTCAAATCACTGCACTGGAATGTTACATTTACTTGATTTTCTTGTTTGTTAAAATAAATTATTTTGCAGAATTCCATGGGCTAAAGCTAGGAAAGAGTTCTTCAGCTCTGGAGTGAACAAGAGATCTCTGGACTGCATTGAGAAAGCTGCGTTCTTTGTCACTCTGGAAGATGATGAGCAGTGCAAGAAGGGAGATGATCCCGCTGCTAGTCTGGATCGTTACGCCAAGTCCCTCCTACACGGACATTGCTATGACAGGTGAGCTTTTCGATGCTGAGCTCTAATTTTCCGAATCTGTACAGAGCTGACAGGTGAGGCGTGTGGCCATGGTGCTTTCTTTTACTGTTGCTGACCATATGAGGACATTTTGTTATACAATAAACCCCAAGTTTTACGCAGATCAGGAAAAAAAATTTTTTTAGAACTGAACTCATAGTTTTATGCGAATATCTGTTTTCACACTTTTTTTCAAATTCCACACCAGGGTTGAGCCCCCGTGCTCCAAGCGCGAGTTCTCTGCAGTGCACTCCAGGAGAACTTTTCAACGAGCCCTCATTTGTTTTTGTTTTTTGCCCGAGTAGATCATGGATTTTCCCTGAAAACCGTTCTTGCCGTGGTGTCCCAATACTTTTGTCCTGCGGCAGGGAATTTAAATTAAAAGACGATTGCGGATTTACCTTTACGTTTTCTTTAAGGGTAGTGCACTAAATTGAGTTTAAAATGAAATAAAAGTGTTCTGCATGTATTTTTGGGGGCATATTTAGGGTTTATACTAGAAAAATAGGTTTTTTTTTTTTTTTTTTTTTTTTTTACCAAAAAACGTTTCTCACTCACACAGGTGCTTTTGGAACGTAACCCCTGAAAAAGTGGTGGACGACTGTACATGCATAAATGTCTGAGAGCTCTTGTCATACAGGTGTTCTGAATTCTTCTAGGTGGTTTGACAAGTCATTTTCAGTCGTGATCTATAAGAATGGAAAGAATGGCCTGAATGCTGAGCACTCTTGGGCAGATGCTCCCATCGTCTCTCATATGTGGGAGGTAAGACTGTTGTAATGGATTTGAAAGGTTTTTATTATTAAGAGAAAATGAATGACAGTTTAAAGTCTGAAAAAGTGAATAATTACGTTTGAGTAAATTTAAACACAAAAGGCTTTCTCGCCCCTCTCTTTCTTTCTATCTCTTTCACTTCGCAGTATGTTCTGACGACAGATAGTTTCCAATTAGGTTACAATGAAGAGGGCCATTGCAAAGGTGATGTAACCCCTTCACTACCCCAGCCCCAGAGACTGACATGGGACATACCATCACAGGTACTTATTCATGCACATGTACATATTAACCACAAGCAGCAGAATTCAAATTAGAGCCTGGTAAAGTTGCATCTAGTAATCTTGTCATTTTAGATTTGCTTATGAATTAAGAATTATTGGAAAAGATGTTGAACATGTTGAGCACTCGTGAGCTACCTGTATGCAACACTCTTGTTAATGTTTTTGTCTCTCGATCGCCCGTCTCCGTCTCTCTCAGTGCCAGGAGCGCGTGGCTCAGTCTCTGGCGGTAGCACAGGTTCTGGCTGATGATGTCGACTTCCATACGTTTGCATTCCGAGACTTTGGGAAAGGCAGCATCAAGAAGGCTAAAGTAAGCCCTGATGCCTTCATCCAGCTATCGCTGCAGCTAGCTTTCTACAGGGTAAGAGTTTATAGAAGGTGCATTTCCCACATGACAAAGAGTAAAGTCTATAAACAGTTCTGATGCTTTTTTGATCTAATGGATCACCTGTTTCTGTCTTTTGCTCTTCTCTCTCTCTCTCTCTCTCTCTCTCTCTCATTCTCTCTCTCTCTCTCGTTCTCTCTCATTTTCTTTCTCTCTCTCTCTCTCTCATTCTCTCTCTCTCTCTCTCTCTCTCTCTCGTTCTCTCTCTCGTTCTTTCTCTCTCTCTCTCTCTCTCTCTCACACTCTCGTTCTCTCTCTTATAGAATAGAGGAATGTTCTGCCTGACATATGAGGCATCTATGACCCGATTGTTTCGTGAGGGCAGAACAGAGACTGTGCGTTCCTGTTCGAGTGATAGCTGTGCCTTTATCAAAGCTTTTGAGAACGGAGAGGTGAGGCAGGCACACACCAAAGAAAACCCGTTCTGTTTTGATGTATGTTCTGATGATCTAACTTTCCCTTTAGGATAGGGATGTGTGTAGGAGTTTGCTCCGAACTGCATCTGAGAAGCATCAGCTTCTGTACCGGCTAGCCATGACCGGGGCAGGAATAGACCGACACCTCTTCTGCCTCTACGTCGTCTCCAAGTATCTAGGCATAGAGTCCCCTTTTCTGAAGGAGGTGTGTTTTTGAATAGAAAAGATCAGTATTTGGTTGAGTGGTCTGGGCTTGAAAATTGAGAAATGTACCATGATGTGTGTGTTTTTCAGGGGCTGACAGAGCCCTGGCGTCTCTCCACCAGTCAGACTCCTTTTCAGCTCCAGGAACTCTTTGATTTTGTTAAACATCCAGACTACGTCACCCTTGGAGGAGGATTTGGACCTGTTAGTATTTCACACATGTATTTGTGTACACACAGGTTTTTTGGATGTGGAAGAACTGGCGTTTGTGATGTCTATGAAATATTTTGTGTGTTTCAGGTTGCTGATGATGGCTATGGCGTGTCATACTCAGTAATTGGAGAACAGATAATTGCATTCCACGTTTCCAGCAAACATTCATGCCCTCAAACTGTGAGTGTGTGTTTGTGGATGTTGGCTGGGCTCAGTCACTTGATTTTTTTAAATAAATAAGAATGTTTGAGAATTAAGTTATGAATGAAATCACTATTTACAAAGTTGGGGGTTTTTTTCATTCTATTTTGTGAAATGTATGGGTGTGTGGGTGTGTGGGTGTTAGTGTCCCTGTTTGAGGTGAACCTTTATTGTGAATCACAGCAATTAAAATAAATAAAACCAGACAGACTTTGTTGCCATCACACCTCCTGGTGTGTGCACTTATGTGTATTAACTCACAGGACAACATCTACTTGTTTTTATGCCTTTGGTGTGACAATGGCACTCAAATCTTTCAGGGGTTTAAACCCCCTTTGGAACACAATAGTTTCAGTGTATGCTTTTGGAAGTAGTTTTCTAAAGGAGGGCTTAGTCAGATTATTATCTGCATGAATGCAAAGTGAATGCAAAGCTGGTTTTAAATATAACTGTATGTTAACATCTTTGCAGGTTTTGTTTCTTACATAATTCAATGAAAATCAAACATGTATCTGTCAGTATAATTGTGACCGCACAGTGCATTAGAGTTTAATGTCTCATTCTCTCTGTCTCTTTCAGGACTCGCATAAATTTGGGGCGGAGCTCCGGAAGGCGCTGCATGATCTTTTGGAGCTCATGACCACTGACCAAAGAAACACGCCTCAAAATGAGCAGAACCACAGCCCAAACCCCAAGAGCAAGAAGGAGCTGTAGTAGGACAGGAGTGATGTGGGGGGGGGCAGTGGTGGATGGGGGTGTTTCAGGGCACTGTTGGTTAGAGCTTTTTTTGAAGGAGTTTGAAGGGGTTGGTATCATGTAAGCCACCGGAGATGTGCAAGTAGATTTTAGGTTATAGGTTGTTTTTTTTTTTTGTGAGGGTGTGGTAGAAATAACCATGATTAGAACCATTTATTGGTACTGAAGAGATTATGATTATGGTGTTTGCAGGTGAAGGAATCATCAGACAGAGTGCTGATAGTGTGTGGAACGGTAGCAGAAGACACAAGTGATTATTCCTGTCATAAATGCCTTAAATGTGCAGAGATAGGCATAAGCAAGTATAACACGTCTCTTGCATGTATTTTTCACAGTCGCTGTTGGTGCTGCTGCAGTCTGATGTGACCGGATTTAAGTGGTCAGTGTGCTTGTGGCATTCGTAACAAACTCATCCATATAGCATTACACGAATGTAAGAAGTTTGCCACTCTTGCCAGGATATTTGTTTGGGTTTTTTTTTTCATTAGCAGCATTAGCAAGAGATCCCTCCTGCATCCTTCATCTGAAACCTGGACAGAGATTAGAAAGCGACTCTTGCGAGTCTATATTCTGCTAAGGATTTAGGCTGAGGGAATGACCTACTGCAGCGCGGAGGTGAATTTCTAAACTTCCAAAATGTAATATTGACTTCACGTTCCAAATCACTTCAGCAAAACAGTGCATAACTGTATTGGACCTTCTGTCTCGACTTCATGGATGAGTTTCAGCCTGTTTCTATTTTACTTGAATGCACCTAAAAACTTTTGTTACATTTTTTTTAATGCTAAAATTCTAGAACTAAGATTTACAAACTGAAGAGTATAGCTTTAGGTTTGTATGTGTCCTGCAGCTATAGTAAAATAATCACGTTGTACAAGCTGCTTAACGTTTTAGTCAGAAACAGTGAAGCGAACTCGTCTTTACGCGAGGGCAAAAGCGATACTAGGCAGTAGTGATCTAGTATTTAGAAAGAAGTGACCCGAATCGAATAGTGATGCGAGGGTCACTGCTATAATTTATATGTGCATAATGATGTATTAGATTAGAATTTTAGTGTGTCTAAGGAGAAAGTCATACCTGAAGGGAAAGTGTTGATGCAGTCTTGAGGGCTGCCGCCATCTCAGTGACGGTATGATGGAGTTCCACTGCTGAGGAGCTGCCTTGGAGATCTAGAGTTACAAAAGCAACATTTAATGCAACACAGGAACAGCTGGATGTAAGTCTGTTGAGATGTTAGGAGATCGGTCAGATGAAGGCGTGGAATCGTACATGAGCCTGAATTTTCTGAAACTGCTGCAGTTCTTTCTTGCTCGATAATCTGAGACTAAGATCCTTTCTTTCACATGTTACACAGACATGACAATGGGAATTATTAGTTATTGTTATTATTATTATTATTATTATTATTATTATCGAAAGTATTGCATTTTGTTATCTAGATAAAATGCAAAATCCCAGATCTAACAACCTCCACTGTTGTACATTTAGTCTTCACGCAGCAGCTCATCTCTAGAGTGTAAAAGCTCATTTACTTTTGGAAATTTTGTTGGTTTGCCTGTAATTTCGATTTCGATGCCTCCTATCATGGCCTCATTAACTTAATAACTGCTGTATGCTTTGTTCTGAGTGCTGTTGTTGTTACTGTGGTTATTACTGTTGTGTTTTTAATCTGCAAGCTGCAATCAGAAATAGTGAAAGCGTTTATAATGCAGGTTTAGACCAATAATGTAGAGAAAGCTTGGTCACGCTTTCACTTTATATCTCGCTTTTAGCTCATCTCTGCACTCATCAGTCCATCCATTCTTTGGGCCAGTAATGTCCTGTTTCCTCGAGGCTAAACTGCACCATCGGCAGCACGTCATTTTTGTAAACTTTCTTGTAAATTACTGCTTCCCACTTGATTTCCTTTCTCTCCCAGCTTCTGTGCAGCAGCAGGGCTTTAACGTTTCTCTTTGGTCTTACTCTAGCTCGCTTCTGTATTTTATACATAACGGAAAAGAAATGAAAAACTGAAACCACTTTTTTTTTTTAATAAAAAGAGATTGAAGCACATCTGTGGGTGTTCATGAGCGTTGATTTAAAATGTGAAATGGTCGTATGGTCAAATTTGAAGGTTTCATGGATTTGGTCAAAACAAATGTCGGTAGTTCATTTTTGCATGTATATAGTTGAAAGAAAAAAGTAAAGACAGTACCAGGAAAAACAGCTTAATGGTGAAGTGACACTTGTGCAAGTACACATTTAAAACAGTGTGGGCCTGTGGGCTCTCTCACACTTCCAGTATTGAGTTTTTTAGTTGGTCATGGAGTGTGATAGAGGCCAGAATAAGGGAAAAGAAGCTCCTCTACTTAGTGCAGTATCATTAGTGTATTAGTTAGCCGTGGTTCGAACATGGCTGTGTGTGGATGCTTGCTAAGCTCCTCAGACCACTGGCATTGGTGGCGTCCCGCTCCACCTCAATGCACTGGGCCACCTTCGCCACCCAATACAGGCCCTTCTGTTTAGTGGCTTTGCAACCGGAGTCCAACATAGTCTGTATACTTTCAGTGGTGCTCCTGTAGAAGTATGTTCCTGTATAAATGTTGGACACACCTCTGACATTAGAATTTCTGAAGTTTTAAAATTTTAGCTTCAAAAAATTTTTTTTTACGACAAATAATCATTCTAACAATGAGATGCTGTGTTTGTAATAAAACTAGCTGACTCTGTTATTTATGCTCAGTAGTCTACTGTTGCTGAATTGATTTACATTTACGGCATTTAGCAGATGCTTTTATCCCAAGCGACTTCTGTTCCCTGACTACAGTCTCCCTGGAGCAACTTGGGGTTAAGGGTCTTGCTTAAGAACCCAGTGGTGGTGTGCTGAAGGTAGGATTTGAACACATGACCTCTGTCCAGAGGCAAGTATCTAACCCAACAGCCCACCAACTGATTAATTTAAACACAAAATACCATTATTGTTTACCATTATTACATTTTAAATGCATTCAAGACTAACCTTAAGCAATAGGATCAATTGTCACATGAAACTTTGTGAAGAGAGCTGGTGAAAAGTAAAAGCTAATGAAATCAAACCGTATATGACAATCAATTAATTGAACATTTTTATCTCAATTACGAATAATGAACGATTATTTTGTTTTGTTTTGGGTTTTTTTTTGCCTTCATAGTTCACTGACAAGTTGCTCAGTTGTCTCAGTGTTTAAGCTCTCCATGCTCGACATGTCGGTTGAATAACGTAACATCACAGAGCGGGGTCACGTGACTCCACACGCGGTAGTGTTTTTAAAGAGAAAGTAATCAAAATAACCTGGACAAATTTGATCGATTATAGGTTCTGAATTTTGATTAATCGCCCAGCCCTAATATTTACCTCCTGAAGGATGTACTTGATCTGGTCTAATGTTGTGAAGGGGGATTTAAAGAGTTAATATTGTAAATGGCTATTTTTGTCATGTATCAACAGTCCCATTCACCCAAGTGATGCACTCAGTATCCAGTGATGCAACACCCTGGGAGCAGTGTGTGGGGATGGTACCCTGGTCAAGAGTACCATAGTGGTGCCACTGGCAGTCCTGAGATTCAAACCCACAACTTTCTAATCACAGGGCCTCGTCCCTAACCACCAGGCCACTACTCTTCATGCAACACAGTACTTTAAGTGCTTATGAGATCTCCAGTGTGTTATTTATTTTTAAGAACAGGACACATACCTGCATTGTTTCTCTCATTCTCTCAAGATTGAGATTTTCTGCCTGATAAGTGACCGCTGAACTTACTAGAGAATTAACAGCGATAAATACCGATGCTACACCTGAAATCGACTCCAAACATTTATTTGGAAGTGAAATAACAAACGTTACACACACAAAACTTTGGAAGAGCTGAGCAGCTGGTTGTTCATTTATGTGTAAGCTCCAGAAATGGTTTGGGGTGCTGGCTATGTATGGAAATATGAAGGAAGATATTAGACAACAGAACATTACTGGCCAGTTTCCCAGACCTGGATTAGGCTCTAATCCTAGACTTTAAAAAAAACAAAAGCAATTTGCAATTGGCGCGCCAGTTTAGTCCAAGACTAAGGTTAATCTCTCTCTGGGCATGTGGTCACATATCACTCCCTAAACACTGTTTAACTCTCATTATTGAAATGTTTAATTTTTGATAATACAACTGTCGGCTGGTATTGCTTCTATTTTTCCTCAGTGAGAAATTGTTCATATTGCTTTTGCGCTGCTGTTAGGGACTGTGTGTGAGCGTGTGACCGAGACAGACGTGGGGTAGGGGGTCCTCCATAGTTGGTCTTCTTCCATTTGGCACAAAGGACTCAGGGTTAGGTCCACCTGCCAATCATCATGCGTGTGACTCTACCCTGTTGTGAGGGTCTGTTTTGACGTTTGGTTGTACCGTGATTGATAGATGATACATGTTTGACCTGAGCGGCGGGTTGTAATTGTCATCTGTGCTCATCTGTCTATCATCCTTTACAAACTTTTCATCCACAAAATCCCTATAAGCCACACGCTCCACCCTGTCTATCACGGTCCGCTCTGTCCAGTGAGACACTGCCTCTTCGCCACTCTGCCAGCACACATCGTCCTTCAGCCGCTTGCCTTTGTAATCAGACATACTGCAGTGAAAGGTAGGACCTTTAGTATTCCTCTTTTTCAGCCGAAAAGAGAAACTCATACTGAATTGGCCGAATGGAGAAACTCATACATTCATTTGTCATACTGAATTTGTCTCGTTATGTTGTAGCATTTGCACCTTATGTGAGTGTATTTACCAAGTTAATATTCGTGCATTTATTCACTCGTTGTTAAATTCCTCTAAAAATGTGTTCTTACTTCTGGAAGCTTGCCCATCTTGTCTGTAATATATCGCAAGTCCTTTCTTGAGGTACGTAGTATCCCCAGTAACTATAGTTACTCCGCACGCAACATCACTACAGCCATCTGACTTTTCCATCCAGGTTTCACCTCTTCAGGTGTGTTTAGGTGTTTTAGTAGTGCCAAATTTAGTAACTCATGTGTGGACTGCAGCCTATTAATAATGTGAAAGTAATTTCTCATTTCTCAACATCACAAGTGCTAATGAGGCTTTTTGGATGAATACGTTTATTGGCAGGCAATGGAACTGCAGTTTTAGTTTCACTGCATTCCCGAAGTATATTTTTCTCTGATTATAAAATTGTTTAGTTGCTCATTTTATAAGCAATACTGGTTCTCTCTCTCTCTCTCTCTAACACACACACTCTGTCTGTCTCTCTCTCTAACTCACTCTGTTTGTCTAAATCACTCTCTGTCTGTCTCTCTCTCTCTCTCTCTAACTCTCTAACACACACACTCTCTGTCTGTCTCTCTCTCTAACTCACTCTGTCTGTCTATCTCACTCTCTGTCTGTCTTTCTCTCTCTCTGTCTGTCTGTCTCTCTCTCTCTCTAACTCTCTGTCTCTCTCTCTAACTCTGTCTGTCTGTCTCTCTCTCTATCTCTTTCCCTCTCTAACTCTCTCTCTGTCTCTTTCTCTCTCTCCCTCTAACTCTCTCTCTCGCTTTCTCTCTCTCCCTCTAACTCTATCTCTCTCTCCCTCTCTCTCTGTCTGTCTGTCTCTCTCTCTCTCTCTCTGGCATGTTTGTTCATGCTGACTTGTTGAGGTCAGGTTTAAATGTTAATTCTAGGGGATCAGAAGTTCAAGCCAGCTATAGATCATATCCTTATTGTTAAAACACAGTTGCTCTTCTCTGTCTCATTACAAGCCTTGCTCTTGTCCATTTCTGGTCAAATGTTAATCTCAATTGCAAATTCAATCTCAATCTCAAAGTAATTATTACTTCAAAGGCAGATTGTTGCCTATTAGAGAACGTTTCATTCTGGTAAAAGCTTACAGCACATTACAGACGGATGATAAGGCTCAGTAGCAAAATTCCTCAAGGAAACCTGTTTCTCAATGTATTCAGCTAAGTGTGACTTTTGGCTCAAAATCATTGCCATCATTCACCCCTTGCCATCCAACTTTCCAGAGTTCAGCAAAAGCTTATTGTGATTCTCCCAGGGTTTGAAAATGTGTTGATTCTCTCCTTTTGATGTTCTGTGTATGATTTGTATGTATTTCTAGGCATATTCAATATCTGTGGTGTGAGTATTTTGGGTATGTTCAGCGTACATGGCATGTGTATTCCTGGGCATGCACCAAGTCTCCTCTGAAATGAGTCATTATCAGCCCATAGCTGTGGATTACGAGCTAATAATAACGTTAGCCAACACTAATGCCGCAGTGTTTCCCTGTTGAAACTTCTCGATCACTTTGTCTCTTTGTCTCTCATGAGTAATGTGGCTGGAGGGATTTTTTTGTTGAATGCCTGAGGCATCCGGTGAACTTCTATCTCTCTGTCTCTCTCCTCTCTAGTATCTGCATTTTCTACCATGTCTGACATAGAGGAAGAGCATGAGTGAGTTGCCCAGTACTTTTATTCCACTAGCATTCCACAACTCTGTAAAAATTCCAGTTCCGTTAACAGCAGGACTATTGCTTTCTCTTGTAGGGAACAGGCTGGAGGTGAGGTTTGGACTCTGGTGTGTTGGACCATCACAAAATTAAATCGCTGAGAGAATCACTGGCCATTTTATTAAAAATCTCTACCTTATATTTCCAATCATTGGTCCCTCTGAGCTCCACATGCTATCTCCACTAGATATGCTACACAGTTACAGACTGAAGCCTGTCTGTTGTCATAAACTATTGAACCCATTCATGGAGAATAACTGTAAAAACCAGGGCCCTGGAAATTGTTGCTCTTTCGTTCCTGGATGGTGTGAATGGGTAGAGTGTAAACCTTTGTTTTTTATATTTTCTATATTTTTCTTCTGTTGCGGCTCAGAAGAGGAACGCCCAAAATACAAGTATGAGTACCATTTTTCTGTCTCACATGTGCACATACAGCAACAAAAATATCAGGCCAACACGGGTAAGTTAAACTATGCCAGTGATGTAATCTCTGTGTGTGTGTGTGTGTGTGTGTGTGTGTGTGTGTGTGTGTGTGTGTGTGTGTGTGTGTGTGTGTGTGTGT
>JBBPCW010277292.1:0-11221 GCA_037974425.1 Phenacogrammus interruptus
ATGTATGAAGGCTGTGTCACATTTTGTGCCAGGAATTCACAAAACCACAGCACAGAGAGAACGAGACTGAGGGACCCATCACTCACCGTATTAAGCAGTTAGGGACAAGGACTTCGTACTCCAGTTGGTGGTCAGAACCACGGCTGATGGTGATGAAACTGTCATACTGCACTTCGATGGAGTCTCTGAGGTAGTAGGACTTTGGCACCACGCCACCGTACTTAATCTGCAGGAAAAACAAGGTGTCATGTGATCATGTGCTAGTAGAACTTTGGGTGAAAGCGCATGTTCACTCAAGTGTGTTGCAGTGTAAATATCATGACATTGCAATGAAAAACATGACAATATGCACAGTGGAGGATAAGCATCCTATTACTCACGATTCTGTAATTCATAGTTTTAAACTCAGCACTGAACAATAACCCAGGAATGAACACAGTCATCATTTTTTCATTCAGATTTGATACTAAATGTTGTGAGAATTAAATTGTCTTGAACCACAGCTGGTGGCCTAGTGGTTAGGGCATTCACCCTGCGATCAGAAAGTCCAAGTTTGATTCCCAAGACTAGGCCAGGCACTGCTGAGGTACCCTGAGCAAGGTACCGTCCCCACGCACTGCTCCCTGGGCGCTGTGTTCGTAGCTGCCCCCTGCTTTACTTAGTGAATGGGTTAAATGCAGAGGGTGAATTTCATGCTGTTCACACGATGTGCTGTGGTGTGTTCACGTATGACTGAATGATCACTTTCACTTCACTTCACTTGAAAATATGGTGAGGAAATCAAAACATGAGCCCTGAATTGTCAATCAAACTGAACCATGAGTCGACTGTATCGTTACACCCCTACACTCACCTTCGATTTACAGCTGGGGTCCCCGTCTGGATCCACCATGGAACCTCCATAGATCACAGGCAGCTGATCTGATGCCACATACTTCTGCAAGACCTCTTTCCAGTTGGCTGTACGTGGGGATTATGTTCACTTAGATCAGATATTTGGACTGAACTTGACCTGAATTATGAAAGAGAAGAGCCAGCATGCTTACATCCAATCATGATGATCTTTCTCCGGGTCTCTTCACACAAGAAATGCTTGATCAGGTTGTAGAGAGCGGGGAATATCTTAGGAGCTGAAAGAAAAAGAACGTCTTACACAATCTTGTTTTGTGCTGAGTGACATCGTAACCAAAAATAAACTTTTATAAAATTTATAATAACTGCGTGTAGACACGACAGCTGCTAATTTACCTTTAATAATGAGAATCCTCTTTAAGGCTTCAGGGTAGTTTTTCTCATACATGTTAAAGACCTGCAAAATGACACTGTTGTTATTGGCTAAAAAAATAGAAGCAGCATAAATAATAAAAGAATTATAACTCAGATGTGGGCCTGCAGATGGTCAGAATAGAGATTAGTGTCCTTTGGCAATACTTACCTCTTCAGACATTTCCATAGCAGGCTTGTACATATGCTTCATGCCAACGCCTTCACAGTCGTAGATTATAGTGAAGCCCTCCACTGGTTTTCCAAGCTAATGGACAAAATAAACAGGCCATAAATAGGGATGAACCCAATATTCGGCCACCGATTTTTTTTTTAATGTGACCGAAACAGTGATGATGCAATCAATAACTGCAACCCGGAGAGCCATTTGTAAAGCGCGCAATGCTGAAATAGGGGTGCATCCACAAAGGGGTGCATCCACCAAGACTTTCTCAACGTTGGGATTAATTTATCATAAATAATCAAAACATCCCGATCATCATGCAGAGTATGAAGCACAGAAGAGGCGATACCCTTTGGGCACACCCACTCTGTCTATGATTTTGAAAAGTCAAGAAAGTTTTCCAGTGATTCCGGTTAATGTATGGGCTGCGCCTGTGTTTATTTTAATACACTATTTTGTTTTAGGCTTACAAAGAATGTTGTTATTTCAACAGATTTTAAAGCACAGAATATTAAAATGCACTTGAATTCACTTGTTTTATGAGAGAAGATATTTAATTGTATAATATTTCTTGCTTTTAGGCTATTCATGAGTGGGGTTGTAACGGCTTGGTCAGTGGCTGGTCAGAGTCACTGCTTTTTTGCTTTTGCTTGATGTTCCTGTTTCAGAGATGTTTATTCTGGTTCAGCTCTGTATTCTGGGAGGGGCTCTTATTTTGATATGTTTGCTGGGTATATTCTTGTGTCACGTGTTTTTGTCATCAGCTGTTTTCTGTTCGTCTCATGTGTTCCTTCTGTGTGTGTTTGCCCACTGATTTCCCCCTGTATTTAAGCCTGTTTCTGTTAGCCCTTCCTGATGTGTCCATCACCTCATTTTGAGCGTTGTCCCGTTTCCCATGTGTAGTTCTCGTTCTCGTTATCTGGAGGCCCGCGTGCCTATTTCAGCTCCTGATTTGTTTTCTTTAAATAAAACCACGTTCTGCATGGATCCCTGGTCTGTGTCTCGGTCCGTGCCAAGAGGGAGTTCACGGTGGTGGGGGACTAGCCCCTTCGACCATGACAGGTCTTTTATATTGTGCATTGCTTAAATGCTAAATTAATATTTTCATAGTTTTGTAACAGATTTATTCTTTTAATAATTTAATAATAATCATTTATTTCGGTGTTTCGTTTTTCGGTCAAGTTTTTGGTCGGTTTTTCGTTTCGGCCAAAATAATAATTTCCGAGCATCCCTAGCCATAATCAAATAAAATAACTCCCAAAACTTCATATATGCTTCTAAAATGTAAAATGAGGTGCTATACACTTCCCATCAATGGTCTTCTAAGTGGCTGAATGAATACTATTTTGTTAAAGGTGTCTCAAGCGTCAATGAGGGGTATAGACTTAACAGACGTTCCATAAGATCTTACACCTGGAACCATATGTTCTGATGGTTCCGGTTTTGGGTTATTTTTGACTATGCAATGGAAAAACACCATCCTACCTTCTCTGATTGTCTTAAGCACTCTTTCTGCAGGAGCTCAGAGTCCCTGATCTTGGTCCTGAGAAAATCTTGTTTGGAGGCAGACATGAGAATGCCCTTCGGGTCGACGGGGCCAACCACATCGTACCAGACTGGACTTCCCTCTCGATCATAGCCACAAATCCCTCCAGATGCATATCGCTCAATCACCTGTTCACAACCAGTAGAAAGTGGTTACCTACTGTAAACACAGTCAGTAAGGATAACTCAGTGCTCAGTGATGGAACGTTACCTCCGGTGGCTTCCACTCGTCCAGGAGATTATCGACCTTCATGTGTTTACGAAACTCCAAGTGCTGGAAATCAATTACATTGATCAGCTTAAAGAAACAGCTTGGACTGTAAAAAGAATGTCTACAGAAAACAAGCTGAATGTGAAGATTTAATAAGGCCATAGGTCTGGGTGACAGTTTCTGAATATGTCTACAGTACTGTGCAAAAGTCTTTTCTACGCCCCTCATTTTTTGCTTCTAAAGATCCAGACTGTCTTGTATTTTTATATGGTTGAGGAACAGTTCTCCAGGCTTCCTGAAGGACTGTCAAAGACTTTCATTTCCAGTCAAGTCCCTGAACCTGACCAGTTTTAGAGGAATGTTTTTGTTTGCCACACAGTGACCTACATACATATCATTAGGGATGCACCGATTGCAATTATCTTGGCCGATTCCGATACCGATTTTTCCGATACCGATTTTTTCCCCAGATAGCAGAAAATTAGAACTGCTGTATGTAGACAACGACACAAAAAATGGGTTTCAACTTTTTTAATGTAACGTGATAGTTACTTTCCCTGTTTACTGGTTACTTTTATAATAGTGACATGATAGTGGCAGCTATCTTGTCAAGATTTTTTTTCATAAATTTTCTTTACAAATTTAAATAAACAAACCCCCCAAAAAAAGATCGGTTTGAAATCGGCAATACGTGTGAGTGATCGGCCGATCACCGATCAGGCCAAAATTCGGTCGTTTTCGATCACTGGCCGATTGATCGGTGCATCTCTACATATAATTCAAGCAGAACAAGACCATCTAACTTAAGTCCTGTTGCAGTGAAGAAACAAGAGCAGGTGCTTCCAGATGATCAGGCGGTGATCAGTATACTGGTGGTGCTGAATGCTGAGTGGTTGGAACTCCTTTATCTAGGCCCCGATTATCTTTTGGTACTTTGCAGCCTGTGACAGTAAAACCTTTGTTCTCATCTCTTTAATTAAATCTACTCAATATGCGTAGCATAAGACGGTTTGACAGAAATAAAATAGTAGTTTTGCACCAACAAGCTGATTCAAAGCAAAATAGAAAGAAATGAGGAGTGACTCAAGATTTTTTTCACAGAATCATATATCTATGTGAATATCTATGTTTGTAATATTATGTTTGAATTGTCTATCGAAGCAAATCGTGACCTGACTGTATCGATACACACCAACCAGGCCATCATTTAATTCTTCACAGAGAAAATTTCAACCCATCTGTGTTATGAAATCATAGTATAAAATGTTTTGGTTCAAAGGGAGAAAAAATATTCTGGAAATCTGAAAAATTCTGAAATGACTGATACCTGCCTGAGCATCGCTTCGGACTTGCTGATGTCGAAGCTCCGTGCTGCGAAAGGAGAAAAGGAGAGAGGAAATGTCCAGATGTGGAGCACAATAGTATAAAGCTGCAGTAATACTGTACATAGCATGTATTATGGTATATAGTATGTACGACATGAGCAGCAATGTATATGGCACTGTGCAAAGTATTAAGACCATAAAGTAGCATGGCTCAAGGTGCTTTGTGTTTGATCTCACTTTTTTTCCATAATAGCACCTCTGGGTTCTAACTAGGTCTCCTGCAGTTGAAAAGACACGCTCACTTAGGACAAAGACCGTGAAGTGGAGATCTGTGGTGGTTGCGTTGGCGTCTTTGCATCCTGCTTGTATTAGCCGCAGTGAATGGCACGATGCCAGCAAACTGTTTGTGATCTGTCCACCATTCTTTGGTTCCCACCCCATACTTATCCACCTAGCAATTTGTATGAGAGGAAACACGTGAGACACAGAGTACAGTGAACCCCCACCACTCTCAGGAAATACACTTTGCTACATGAGCTCTTGTCTCATCCCTAGTAAATACAACTGACCTACTATTGCACCACTGATGTCTATAGAGTCTAAAAGAAACTTTATTAGACCCATAATTTATGTATTACACTATATTATACCCAACCCAATATATAAGGGCCACTCTGCCAGTTACATGACGTTCACAAAGCAAAGGGAGTTTTCATCTTCAGCTGGAATCAGTGGGTCTTAATCATTAATGGTCTAATCATAACTGGGTGAAAGAACAGGTGAATGGAACTGAAAATATCAGTAATCGCACCCCTCACACACTTCACCATGAACATTTCTCTCAGTGAACTAAGAAGCACTTTGGGTTTTGGAGAAACAGGAAAATCAAGGAGGCTCTTTCATAACTGCTGAGACCAACACAGTCACCCAAAAAACTCAAACACCAAAAGCAGCAACTAACTGTTGGTGAAAGCAGCTGAATAACTGGTTTATCACTTTGCAAAGAAACGCCAACAAAGGTTTTATGGCTCACTGATGTTACACAACACCCCTGCATTACACTGTCCCTTATGAAATATTGTTCAAAATATACCCATATTCCACTGAGCCCCAAAAACACACATATTATAAGCAAAACAAATGTAATCAAGGCAAAATCTAGATAATTGTGTAAACAACTGGAATTAGTTGCAATCCCATTTGCCTGCAAACATGACCTTTCAAATTTCACATTTTCTAAGTTAAAAGCACACTTTTTCTACTGTGAACAAACCTAAATAAAGAGCTTTCTGTTCATTTTATGAAGCTTATTTATTTCTCAGTTTAACATACTGCAATAAACATATACCCCTCAAAAAAGGAACTTGGTAATGGACTGGGTAAAGTGTTGGGAATGAAAGGATGCCAAATTGTTTGATGGAAATGAACATGATCAATCTACACGGGGCTGACACCCTGGAAAATCCGGGTCTCTTTGGGGAAATCTGAATTACCCACTATATATTTTTTTTGTTTTACTTAAGATCTACACTGGGGGGAAAAAGAAGCTGGTGGTAGACCAACACATTCCCCAGCGCCACCACTCAATAACAAGGGTCTGAACACTGAGGCTGTGGAGATCTGAAGGTAATAAACTTGTCTGGACTGCTTTCTACAAAACAGGGCAGAGTTAGCTGTACCTACTACAGGGGCTCAGGTCTTTTGCAGGGCAGAGAGCACTCCTGAAGATCTTTAATGACCCAGTAGTTGTAACAGACATCTTTTACAGTGTGGTCCGCTGGGGCAGAAGCATCTCCACCGGGGACAGAAAGATGCTGAATCTGTTCTAGGATGCCCTATGGAGCCAGTGGAGGTTGTGAGTGACAGGAGAATGGTGGCTAAGTTGTCATGCCTGTTGTCCCACCCCACTTTGACAGCACTGAGCAGCTCCTTC
Organism: Phenacogrammus interruptus; assembly: GCA_037974425.1. NCBI lineage: Eukaryota > Metazoa > Chordata > Actinopteri > Characiformes > Alestidae > Phenacogrammus > Phenacogrammus interruptus. The sequence continues at coordinate 6,462 of JBBPCW010277292.1, forward strand.
AGTGACAGGCTGCTGCATCCAACACCTCGCATTTGACCACACACACCCAAACACACACACACATCCAAACATCATTGACTGATAAGTGGCAGTTTCAACTGTGTGCAATATTTCTCTAGTGTGTAATGTTTCTAGTGCAACATGTACACTTTTTGGAGTGAAATATTTCTGTGCAATGTGCAGTTATAGAGCTTTATATCTTTTGCATACATGCAAATATACATATTCATATTGTTGTATTATTTGTATAGTGCCTTTTTTTTAATGTTTTTTTAATTTACTGTCCACTTTCTGCCGTGACAAAACAATTTTCCCACTTGTGGGACTAATAAAGGTGTATCTTATATTATACTGTTAGGTTGTATAACTTTTATTCTGTTGCTGCTCTTACCTTTGTTCTGTCCTCTTTCTGCCGCAACAATACAAATTTCCCACTTGTGGGAATACATGTTTATTGCTGTTTCTTATCTTATATCCCTCACCTCGAAGCCAGCGGAGGAGGTAATGGTCAGTCTGAGTGGGAAGATTTGAGTACACATCTTTGATTCTCTCCCGAAACTGGACAAGAACAACAACGATAAACTATTAATTTGGCAGTTTGACCTCGATCTATTCTGTAGGGAAAAAAACAGCAACAGCAAAGACATAATGGTACTGAATCATGTAGAATCGGTTAAGGTGGAAATATGCCGTGCCCACCTCCTCTAGAACTTCAGCCTGTTTAGGACTGAGGTCCCCCACACGGCCGCTCATGTCCTCAGCCCAGCCGGCGAACCTGTTCCGTGTGTGCCGACTTCAGGATCTTTATTGCTGTTTCATAGAAACATGCAATACATGTGATAGACGATAAGCCTGCTGTGATCTTTGCCCTCATGAAAACACAACTTTGTTCAGTGCCCTTCTTAGGCATGAGCGAAGTACTGACAAGCCCGGGCGTCAAATCGCCTGGTATAAAATGATAAAGTAAGCACGTTACATCAGACCACCAGGTTTGAACTGTTAATCTGCTGCCAGTTTAATTTTGCCCCTTGTGTTCATAAGGCCACCCTTTTTACACCGATAGACACAGAAAGGAGTTCCTGAACAACCCGCCCTGTTTGAACGCTCCTCCAGTGTCTGTGTCAAAGTTTGTGGTTTATTTCCATGAAGACGAAGTTCATCGTGATCCGCAGTAATGTTTTGATTCGGATCCCCGCCACAAATGAAAACGCAGCCATGTTTTTCTCTCTCGATCTGAATTGGCGCCCCCTGCTGTTTGTGGCAGGAGCCGCCGCCGCCGGTTCCTTTTATCACTTTCACAAGAGGAGGAAACAGCAGTATGGAGATCAAACTGTTGATGAAGGTACACGGCTCTCACTATCTAGAGTGCTTATGGGGTATGTGCCTGCTCCTCTTATCAGATCGAAATCAGTTTTCTTTAAAACAGCTTCATTTGTCAGCATTAAGCATTAATGTGTTGTTATGCAATCTTTGTTTCCCGTATTAACCAACATAAACCCTACTGTGTATTTGGTCTTATAGGGGACTAGAGATTCACCTGACCAGAGCCAACATACAGCACCTACCAAGGATCAACTGCTGTCACCTTCACCTCAGCCAGCACCGGAACCTCTGACACAACCTGCTTCCACTAGCCAGGGCGCTCCCAGGGTGAGGCTTTTTGCTGTTTTCGGTTCAACATTTCAGGAGTTATAGTTAGTATTAAGGATTGCATATTTTACATTATAGACAGCTGAAAATCTCACCATCCCTCCTGAAGCTTAGCAAGTGCCTGCTTTATAGCAAGTACTCTAGTTTTCACCCTTTTGTTGTGTCAAATGGAGCTTATCGGCTTAATTTCCTCGATTTTCCTCTGAGCCTTTCAGCCTTGCGTCAGGCTTTTACTGTAAGTCTACTAAATGAGCCTCTATCTCAACACACCAGTGCGTTCTCCGTTGTTCTTTCATGACAGTCTTTTCTTGGTTTCATTCTGTAGATTGTTGTGAGCAATAACCATCATTGCACATAGGGCAGAGTGGCCGGCAGGTTCATTCTTGTTGGACTGGCTACTCAAAATGCAAGGGTAACAGAAAAAGTTTTTTTTTTTTCATAAAAAACCTGAGTTGTGTTCCGCCTTATCTTATGAATAAGAAACAAGCGTCTCTCTTTCTTCTATAGACGCTCCCAGTCTTCCTTGTGGCGTATGATCGCCTGGTGTAATTTGCTCAGAATGCTTCCCATCGTGAAGCTGTTTGCACCGAGTTGATGGAAGTTGGAGTGAGTTCACACACTCTTGGTCTTAGATAACATTCTGGTTCTTGCGGTGAGTGATGCCATGGCATTAATGTTTCTTTCTTCGATTCATCACTACAGCATCATAGATATCGTCTTTGAGATGGTGCTGATGGGAGTGCTATAAGAAACCAGGCCGCCGATCTTTGCAGTAGGAGACCTTAGAACGTACTAGAACTATTATAAAGCATCTCAGAGCTCTAATGACTTTCTCCATAGAGAAATTCTCCATAATTAATCACAGATCTCATTCATTACAAGATCTGTGATTCATTATCTGAAATTAATTGCACATTTTTGCTGTAAAAGTATTTAAAATATAAATGAATTCAGGCGTATGAGTGAATGAATAATCAACATTACAGACTTTCTAACTTTTTTATTTAATAAGTTATGTTTGCACTTTATGTGCATTAAAGCTGTAGTTTAGTGTTTTGCTACAATATTGATTACGATACATAATGAATTCAATAGAACCAAAAGTAACTACTAAGAACTAGCTGAGCTGTGATATAGGTCAAGTTGCATTAAAGCTGAATTGAAACTTCTCAGTATGTGCAAATGTAGTGTTCTTGCCTGTTATAAAATAAAATTCTGATGCTGAAAACTAACCGAGTTTAATGTGCAGCAATGAAAGTGACCATTCTGTCATATGTGAACACACCACAGCACACAGTGTGAACAGCATGAAATTCAAATATCTGCATTTAACTCATTCACCAAGTGAAGCAGGGGGCAGCAGGAAGGTACCCTGGTCAGGGTACCTCAGAGGTGCCTAGCAGTCTTGGGAATCGAACCCAGACTTTCTGATTGCAGGGCGAATGCCCTAACCACTAGGCTGCCAGCTGCCCTGTGTGTTGTGTAACTGGGTAAAATAAAACATCATGTCTCTCATAAATGTTTCATTGTGAGTAAGAGTGTTGGCATTAAAAATGCACCTGTGTGGGTGGTGATGGGCTAATGGTAGGATACTTGCCTCTAAACCAAGAGGTCATGGGTTCGAATCCTACCTTCAGCACCACCACTGGGTCCCTGAGCAAGACCCGTAACCCCAAGTTGCTCCAGGGAGAGACTGCCCCCTGTAGGTAGGGAATGGAAGTCGCTTTGGATAAAAGTGTCTGATAAATGCCATAAATGTAAATGTAAAACTACATAAATGCAGTTCATTACCAAAGACCTGTGCAGGTGAAAAGAGACCCTAATATTACCCACCAGAACCTCAACTCCTTTATTAATGCAGTTATTTGAATATTATTTAGCACATAATATCAAACTAAATGTAGGGTTTTATCTTTATTGTCAATTGTCCAAAACTCAATATCAGTGTTATTATTAATACACAATTTAACATCTGTGTACATCAGTATTACTGATAATCATGTTTTAGAATATTTTGAATGTTGGGCCTCCTCCACCAGCAGGATCAGATACTTTACACTTCGAACGAGATCCAGATCTTACACTGGTTAACATTTAATTACAAGTGTTGAGCGAAGTGATTGTATAATTCCACAAAGATGGCTTCATTTAGTGGAATCTGAGACTGAAGCACTTTTGCTGGGTGTTTGAAGTCTGGTCCTGGTCTGGTCCTACATCTGCCCTTCTGTGTTTGTGGGTGTTTCGGGTAGAATGACGTCCACAGAGAAGCTGATCTTCTTAGACTGAAGGACGCTGTAAGTGTTGTCGAAGCATAGAACGTCTGCAGAGTTCGAGAGGCGAGAAATTGGAACTGAGCAGTGATGGAGGAAATGATCTGTATGTTCTTTAGATATTAATTTTAAGTCACTCAATACAAATTCCACACAAATTACAGTTTTAAAGTCAGTTCCAATAAATCTGAGCAGAAAACACAAAACCATTTGTCCAGTGTCTGTTGATTCAGGAGCCGGGCAGTAGTGATGGCTATTACTGAATACACTGTGTGACGCAAGGGGGCTGAGCATCCCCGCGGACTCAGGATTGAGCATGGGGCTCCTCCTTGGATGAGAGCAAGGTTAACTGTGTTGAAGGAGGAACCAGAACTCCTTAAAAGATGGGCTCTTTACAAGTAAGAGAGAGAAAGCTACAGTTGTTAGAAATTCAGATAGATCAGTACTAGTTCCATTGTGGGGGGAAAAGCCTGCCCTGGATAGACCCCTTGAATTGGCGGCTCCTGGCCTTCACCTCAGGCAGCGCAGTCTACAAGGACAAGGATAAGACGTGGCTCAACCCACCATCCTTCCCGAAGAGGACAATGATTGGGCCGATCTCGGAGCTGGGATAGTGCACATAGTGCCTTGAGCCATGGCATCTCCTCAATGACTGTGCTTACCAGGACCTGTACTCATGCTGCTGTTGTGTGGAGCCAGAGGAGCTCCTGTAGGATGATTGGTCCCCCATGCATGACCAGGCCCTGCACTTCCTGTGAAGGCGGCCCCACCACACTCACCACACATTCGCCCTGCCCTTCCACCTTTCAACCTGAACCTGCACTTGTCCCCTCACTTCAC
>JBBPCW010277328.1:0-11220 GCA_037974425.1 Phenacogrammus interruptus
TTGAGGCCCCTGTATGTTTGGGGGGTGGGTGTGTTGAGGCCCCTGTATGTTGTTTGGGGGGTGTGTATTGAGGCCCCTGTATGTTGTTTGGGGGGTGTGTGTGTTGAGGCCCCTGTATGTTTGGGGGGTGTGTGTGTTGAGGCCCCTGTATGTTTGGGGGGTGTGTGTGTTGAGGCCCCTGTATGTTGTTTGGGGGGGGTGTATTGAGGTCCCTGTATGTTTGGGGTGTGAGGGCTGGAGTCCTCACGTAGCCGAGTAACCTGACCCAGATCGGCCTTCTCCAACTCGGCTAGTCGGCCTCACAGCAGCGGTGCTAAAATTAGGCCCCACCACGCAGGGGGGCGCTGCTGGGGGGCCCGGGCCACTTTTGGGCCTGTTTTGGTTTAGCATTATTTGGCTTCTGCTTAAAACCCCGCCCAGATATTAGAGCGCTGTTACTTAAGCACTATTCCAGAACACATCCCTGAATTCTGAAGTGCTGAAGTCATGGTTACGCCAGCCGGGGGTTTGATTTCCTGCCTCGCGGCTGCGGCCCATTATGTAACACTTGAAAGTGGGTGAAGCAAATAGCTGCATATGCTAATGGCCTGTTAAAGGTCACGGTGTCGACTCGTTAGAGACTCCTGAGCCAAATGTGCCTTTTCTTTAATCTGGAATAGACCTGCATGTGCGGTTTCAGGTATTGTATGACTAAGAAAACAATGTTTTTTTATTATTTATTTTTAGTTAAAAACAAGCCAAAGATGGCAGCGGACGGACTGTTGCTTGTTCCTTACTCTTGCGGTTCATGTCTAGATTTCTGCAGTGCAGCAGCCAATCAGAACGCATATACGTAAGGTCTGTCTCACCTGGGCCCTTTAGGCGTGTGTTACGTGTTGAACTGTGGCGAGAGTCCCAGCAGCAGCACAGCTCAGTCTCTGGCTGTAACTGAGTCCGTGTGTCTGATACCATCAAGGAGCATCAGTTACGTAAGAAGTGACCTTTCTGCGGAGGTCGCCTGGGGTCTGGGGCAGCCAGGCCGAGAAATACAGCGAATTAATGATAAACTAAACTATAAAAGGGGACACATTCTAGCTGTTTTTAACTTATAGAAGTTATAAAAGGTCTATGGGCTACAAAACATGATCATGAAGGTCTTTGCACAAAATCACACTCGCATGAAGAGATTCTCCAGCTTTACTCTGCGCAGTCTCAGGCCCTTTCAGAACCAGCTGCTTCAGGGCTCTGTCACTTTTAGGACAGGTGAGGGGCGGTTCTATGCAGATTTCCTCGTCCTGACGTCAGAATAAGGGAGAGCTCTAACGGCTCATAGCTCATGATGAGTGTAGAGCAGTGGAGACCTGAATGGAAAGGATACACACAGTGAGTTTTGCATAATTTAATATATCCCCCTTTAAAATATAAGCAGAATGAGGTCAGAAGTGCTGAAGTATTAGCAGAAGTAACTCTTCTACCAAGCATGAAGGCGTTGCATTTCTTTTCATGCATGAAACAGATGTGCGCACCTTACCAGGAAGAGTTCATCACCTCCGGCAGGAAATTAGTGTTTCAGCAGCTACTGATGTACACAAAGTACACACAGAATTAATAAAGCTGGAATATTCTGGAAGGAATACAGTATGAATGGAGAACCGCAATACTGCGAGCCTTAGACGCCTATGAAATTGTTTAGTGGCGCATTATTCTGTTCACACTGATATTACCAAGCACTAAATAAAACTAGAGAACGAAAACTAGAAACACTATTCTGCACAGGATAGGGATTTTATGACCATCAGTGAATCTCAGGGGTTCATGACGCTGTTGCCTGTTTTCTGGCTCTCCTTCCTTGGAGCAACCCCCCAGTCTTATGTGTTTGAAGTTGTACTGTTCTCGTGCTGCGGCACGTTCCTGCTGCCTTTGCTCCTGTTGGTCACCGCTGTGCCGCTCAGTGTTTAAGCAGAACAGGGCGCCCGGTTCTGCCGCGCTGGCAGCGGTACGATCGCGGCTCTCATCGCTGTAAAGCTCCGGCTCTCGCTCAAAACGAGCAGCTGCTCTCGGCCTGACTGCGGGTCGGACCCCTGCTCTAATGGAGCGCTGAGGAAATCTCGCTGCATTAACACCCAGACCAGCACTGCAGCACCAACTCCCTCACCCCCTTCCCCCGTCACCACACACTCATCCTCCCTTTCTCACTACTTTCTCTTTTCTCTTTCCTCTTTCCCTCCAGCCTCTCCGTAGTTTGTCACTTACTGGTTACTCTAATAGTAATCGCGTGTGTGTGTGTGTGTGTGTGTGTGTGTCCGTGGTTCGTCATTCACTGGTCACCCTGTAATAGTAATTGGGGGGGGGGGGTCTGTGTGTGTGTGTCTCTCTCTCTCTCTGTGTCTGTTGTTCCTGCTGCTGGGTGGGCTCTGCCCCCAGCTGGACTGAGCTCGACTCCCTGTGAACCCGTGTTTGTTTGGTAAAGCTATAAAAAGTCTGATGGCGGTAAATGTGGGGATAATTCGTGCTGCGGGAAGCTGCTGCGTGTCTGAGGCTCATGTTGCGGCTTGTTTTTGTTTGTGCAGTTCGATGAGGGCAGAAACACGTTCGATGGGGAAGTCAGCAAAGAGAACCTCCTGAGCTTCATCAAGGCCAACCAGCTCCCTCTGGTCATCGAGTTCACGGAGCAGGTAATCCAGAAGATAACATTTACACGGTTTATTCTGAGGGCTGCTGTAGTGAGGCCTTAAAGGTGCTGAGAAAATGGAGCAGGCGGAGCCCAACACTGTTCTTTTAATGAAGCAGCTGCGCGTGATTGTATAGGAGTGAATACATTACTGGACCCCTGATGTGTATCGAGATCATCAGTCAGTTATTCTGTCGAACCTTCCTCCTCCAGACGGCCCCCAAGATCTTCGGAGGAGAGATCAAATCGCACATTCTGCTCTTTGTGCCCAAAGCGAGCAAAGACTTCCAGGACAAGATGGACAACTTCAGAAAAGCAGCCGAGGGCTTCAAGGGCAAGGCGAGTTTCTTCTGTATAATTGAGCAATAGAACCCGGTTCACTGTCTACTTACACTCCATAGGTTCCACAGGGCCTTTCTGTCATAGTGTAACAGAGTAAACAGCGTCACACACACCTGCTGTAAACCTGTTTAAAATGTTTGTCTTCTAAATGTAAATAAGGCTCTCCTTTATTTGTGCTGTGTGTATATATATTTTTTATTTTAACCGCTTCTCTCTTTCTGGCCTCTGCAGATTCTCTTCATTTTCATCGACAGCGATGTGGACGACAACCAGCGCATCCTGGAGTTCTTCGGCCTGAAGAAGGAGGAATGCCCCGCCCTGCGCCTCATCACCCTGGAGGACGAGATGACCAAATACAAGCCAGAGACTTCAGACATCACCGCAGATAACATCATCACCTTCTGCACAGCTTTCGTTGAGGGAAAACTGAAGGTGTGTTCACTTTTCACCCTCACAGTCACGCAGAGCCTGGTTTTAACAGAACCGGACGATTAATACTGAAACTGCTGTGGAGCTTTGACTTAATTTCTGCTTCCCTCCTGCAGCCTCATCTCATGAGCCAGGACATTCCTGAAGACTGGGACAAGAACCCAGTCAGAGTCCTGGTGGGCAAGAACTTTGAAGAAGTGGTCTTTGATCCCACCAAGAACGTTTTCGTGGAGTTCTGTAAGTGCCAATGTCCTGAAGTGCCTGCATTTCAGCCGACTGGCTTATTTTCGTTTCAGACCCAAAATATGAACATTTAAACAGCTAGCAGAACCAATCAGAACAAAATACACCAGAAAGTCCTGGCCATCAACATGCTATGAAACCGCATCAGTGGTTCCGGGGGTTTCCCACACAAAGTGTGGAACCGGTTTGGTTTATGTAGTCACTGCAGGGCTCATCACCAAATGGGCAACACCACTGGTTTACCAAAATCCTGCTTATTGTGGGTTTTATGTTACTCTGCGTTAACGGGCGAGGCCTGCATGTCTCTCGTAACCAGAGGCAGTCGCATCAGAACAGTGCTGCAACAAACACAGACCTGCAGCTGAATCCTTCCAGAACATTTTTACATTTATGATGAACGCTGATCTTTCCAAGTCAGCTACACGTGGCTGGGGGTGGCTTTGTAGGGATGGGAACCAAAATTCGAAAATACTCTGTACCAGGGACACACCCTTTATTTTTAATTGCGGTTCGGTAAATTGGTTCTGAACACGAGTGGCAGCTAACGGGCAATACCTATAATGGCTGCATGCGTCAATTGACGCAGTACCCAGTTTTGCACAAGGCGTTTCCTGATACGACACTACCGCCGTTCGGGCGTTTAATCCTGCAGCCGCCGGCGCACATCCACTCTGCAGCCAGCAGATACTGCAAGAGTCCAGTGGAGTTCGGACCCAGAGTCCGTCGTACAGCGCCAGTCACCGAATCTGATTCGCATTTATTGCCCAAGTGTGTGAGCGACACATACAAGGAATTTGGTTCCGGGCGATGGTGTCTCAAGCATCACAGTATAAAATACTTGTGTACGTGTGTCTACACCTCACCCATAAGACTCTTGCAGAGCTGCTGCTGCTCCAATAGGAACATTTACGCGATTCTGATGATTACATCAGTTGATGCGGTCAGCCGTTCTAGGGTTAAACAGAATCGAAATGGGGAATCTATAAGAACCGGAATCGATTAAGGGGAACCGGAATTAAAATCGTAAAATTTCAGACGATGCCCATCCCTAAAGACCGGCTTCCCAGTTTGATGCCAGTGTGTTTAGACTGTTTCTATTTATCCTGACGGGTAGATGGACATCTTGGCGTACGATAAATGCCAAATGGCTCCACCCCCTGTGGACAAACCCATATATTTTTATATTTTCCAGCAGCTGGGGGATCTGGTTATCTTGCTTTTGTCCAGCAGGACTGGCCGCGTCTGTGAGGGTATTAGTAGAGATGCTAACAGGCTGCACGTGCCTGGGGCTTCGCATGCTGCCCGAGCACTCAGCCTTGGCGTGAGGCGCTTCTGGATTCGCTCAGCTGTCGGTGCCAGACACTCGAGAGCGACGCACCCACAGAGCGGCCTTGTCTGACTGTGGACCAGCGAGAGATTCCCTCATACTTTCCACTCTGTGGGGTCTGGGAGTTAGCCCCCCCCCTCAGTGCAGCATTGTTACTGGAGTTCTTTGTAGTACTTTTTCTCTCAAACACAACACTGTTTTGTGAAAGAATGTGTTTCCCACACTTATCTTTTCTGTCTGCTTGTCTTTATGCATCTACGCCAGGCTTATTCAAGTAGCGGACCTTTTGAAATCTTTATGGGCCGCCAGACTGCCAGTAAATCAGTGTGTGATACAATAAAATGATGGGTTTTGGATCATGATTGGCTGTTAGTCCCCTGCTACTTTCACCCAGATTGGTTATCTGCTGTTCTGTACACAATTAGCCAATCCGAGCAAAGAAGTTGCAATAGTATTAGCTGATCTCTGTCTGTCAGAAAATGGGTGTGTTAAAAAAAAAAAAAAACAGCGTAAAAGCCTGGCAGTAACAGAGGATGGAGAACCGTTAGGCTGCTGAAAGGCGAGGCATTAAAAAGGTCTGTTTATCCTCTAAAGAACTCAACGTTTAGAAATAATGGTGTCTGCGCTTTAACCCAAGTCACACGCACAGCGAGGGGAGGATCTCTGTAGCTTTAGCTCGGTGATGTAGCTACTCTAACGACTTTAATGGTTAGAGTTCTCGTTTAGAAACGGACGCCGTTAAAACTATTTTTGATGGTTAAAGCGGCGCTGAGAAGTCTAAGCCAGCTGCTCCGCCCCCTTTACAGGAGGGGGAGGGGCTGATGTGGCCCTTAATGTGTTGAATGTAGCGAAATATAAATATGCACCTTTGGTTAAAAAGCTCCTTGTGTGAAAGTATTAAAGTAAAAAAATGGATGTGTGTCATTCGTTCATACTAATATAACATCTATTCGAGTGACCTCCGACCCCCCGGAGATTTGAATCGCCCCGATCTACACCGCAGGCCGTGTCCGGGTGGCGTTCTGAACAAGGAAGTGTCCAGATGCTGTATTTGCAGCTACTTATATTAGAGCTCAGCAGGTTTGAGTTCTGTTATTGTTAGTTCTTGTTAACTCTGCAGACTTTGCTGACTGTGCAGCACTATATTTATATAGAAAAGAGAATACTGGCACTGACCGGAACAGCGTCTCTGTGTGTTAAATGCAGACGCTCCCTCATTGTTGACTCTTCCCTTTCCTTCAGACGCCCCCTGGTGCGGCCACTGCAAACAGCTGGCTCCCATCTGGGACAAACTGGGAGAGAAGTATAAGGACAGTAACGACGTCGTGGTGGCAAAGATGGACTCCACAGCCAACGAGATCGACAGCGTAAAAGTCCACAGCTTCCCCACACTGAAGTTCTTCCCTGCTGGGGAGGAGCGCAAGGTGAGGCTTCACTCCACGTATTACCGTCACTGTACATACCACACACTGCAGGTTCATACTGGATTAAAACAGTCTATTTCACTAAGTCTACATAATTAAAGGTTTAATTGAAGGTGTTTATAGATCAGACCTGTTGAGTTTCTCTTGGACTCGAAGAGCTAAACTGCAGATGGCGGTGCTTTTCCCGTGCAGAAGTGTCGGAAGAAGACGTGAGTGTGAGGTGGCGCAGTGAATATTAATGTTGACCTGAAGCCGTGGAACAGAAAGGGCAGCTGAAATGGAGACGTCACGTCACGTGTTGGGTTTGGGTGTGAAGTAATGAGGCTTGGGTGGCTGATAATTGTGCTAAAGCGGCGCTGACCATAAACAAAGATGGAGAGAAGTCTAAGCCAGCTGCTCCGCCCCCTTTACAGGAGGGGGAGGGGCTGATGTGGCACTTATGTGTTGAATGTAGCAAAATATAAATATGCACCTTTGGTTAAAAAGCTCCTTATGTGAAAGTATTAAAGTAAAAAAAATGGATGTGTCAAAAGTTCCTACTAATATATTATTAGCTAAAGCCATGGAGCAGAAAGGGCAGCTGAAATGGAGACGTCACGTGTTTGGTTTGGGTGGCTGATAATTGTGCTACCCGCGTGTGGGCGTGTCCGTGCTGTAACGTGTTTTCCAGCTCGCTTGTGTTGCTGGGTCCTGCGACCCGGCCTGGATGAGCAGGAGGCTCTGAACTACTGGGCTAATGGAGTAATTTGGCATGTCAGCAGTCTGTGGTCACCAAATGCCTCTTTACTCCGCAGTTGTTACTGTTAATGCGTCAAAACGCTCTCACACCCCTCCGACCGCCTAGTGGTGTTGCGACTGTGGTTTCTGGTTCGCTATGACTGTTGTTGGGGTGGAGGGAGCTCAGTGGGTAGGATACGTGCCTCTGAACCAAGAGGTCATGGGTTTGAATCCTACCTTCAGCGCCACCACTGGGTTCCTGAGCACGACCCTTAAGGCAGAGTTGCTCCAGGGAGAGACTGCCCCCTGTAGGTTGGGAGTGGAAGTCGCTTTGCATAAAAGCGTCTGATAAATGCAGTAAATGTAAAGGTTATCTAGAGAACAGTCTGTTATTCAGAGCTGTTTTGTTCTTGATGGCCATGCAGGTTGGATTTGCTCACCGGTTGATTTGAGCTTCCATTACTTAACTACATTAATCTTGTGCCTCAGCTTCAAAGCTGATGTGGAAAAGTGTGTAAATGCGTTTTTAATGGAGTATTCTTTCCACTGGATATCAGGCCTGTTGGACTTTTGAGGCCGGCCTCATCCAGACGGGCAGCCCCCCCCCCCCGCCCCCCTTCTCTGCAGCCCCTGTTGCTTTCCCTCGAGTGACTTTGCCCCCCTGAAGAGTCTCTGGTGGGTTATTTTTGGAAGTGGCAGCGATGGTAACCCAGTGAAACCACCCATCCGCGGGTTATTAGTGTCCAGATTTAGAACAGAAGCGTTTACAGCATTGGCCGCACGTGTGGCTCACCATCGGGCCCCAGTAAATCTTACCGCCTGCTGCGTGCCGATGAGATCCGGTCAAACCCCCCCCACCCCCACCTCTCCAGGGGCGCTCAGCGCTGAGCCAAGTGACCAGCCTTCGCTTTCTGCCTTCCTCAGCCAGATCAGGAGGCTCTGAGCTCTTTCTGCGACCCGAAGAACTCGCTTGTAAACAATATTCTGATCAGTGAATAAATGTTAATGATCCTGGTCACATGATCACAGGTCCAGATGATCGTTATTTAATTTTTAAAATACAAAAACATCGATATATTTTTATTCTACAAAACCTGTTAATTGGAGTTAATTGTAGTGGATTGATTTTTTTTTATTTTTTATTTAAACTGGATGAGTTTTTCAGCTCAATAAAATTAAAAAAATTTAGTAAAAGTGTCACGTGGCCGAGTATGAAATTGAGTGCTATACGATTTTAAATGTCCTTCCTGTAGTGCCTTAATCTGTGCATAAAAAAATTGCCCCTGACTTTAAATAGGGGGTTCTCTCATTGTTTACTTCGGGGTTCGGTTGCCTCACGGCTATACCGACCCCCTTATTGGGGCGGGCCCCCTCAGGCCGGCCCTCGCTGTGGGTTGTTTATTGGTGTGTGTTACCTGCTGTCCAGAGCAGGACTGCAATATGGGTGTGAATTCTGGGACCTGTGGATGGAAAGACCAGTTTTATGGTTTCAGGATGAATCCGGAGAACCCTGCAGTAGATTCTCCCTTCACTTCCCAAAGCAGGAATGTTTAAATAATGAGGTCCAGTTTTGGGTTGAGCTGAGCTGTCCTGTGAGGGACTTCTGTGTTTTCCCAGTTTCTGTGAATCATGCTGAGATCAGGGGGAAAACCCCAAACCCCTTAAGAGAAGAAACTGTTGCCCAGCTCGGGTCCTTTGCTGGACGGATGTGATAATGGCAGCAAATGTGGGCGATATTTTTGGACCCACTTTAATATCCTTGTTTCTAAATCCAGACTCACTGGAGCATCAGACGATAAGTCACCCTGCCGTGTCCGTCTTCAGCTTGTGGTTCATTAACGGCACACGTTGTGAAAGAGCTGACTGCAATGTGAAAAGATCCCCACCCTTTTAAAAACACTTGTTTCCTTTTTGTTTCATTCAGCAGCTCAGTAATGTATACAGTATCCTCAGTCTAACGCGGATGTTTTCTGAGAACCGAACTGTAGTACCTCCACCAGTCTAGTGGTGGCAGTAATGCACAAAGTTCTCAACCGCCATAAAAAGAAGAAACTGCTGCAGCATATAGCATGACTGCTCCGTGTCTTGTCTCGTATTTTAGTGTTTTAACCCCCCCCAATGATCAACAGGTATCTCAGTGTGTTCAGTATTAGTGAGCTGTGCTCTGTCTGAACATGTGGGTAGAGAGTTATTTCAGCCTTTCTTTTGTGGACCAGTCTTTACATGCTGCTAATGCTAACCGTTAATGCTAATGTTTTTTTAAGCAATAAAGTTTTTTGATAATTTGATGCATTGCCCTTAAAGGAAATGTAAAGGTAAATAAATAGTTTAAAATGAAAATAAAGTGTTCTGGGAGCAGATTTAGGGTTTACACTATTTTTTTTTTCTCACGCCAAAACACAAGAATGCGGTTTTTCACTACACACGTTTGCTCTCGCAGGGTTCGTACGGGTGCTGGAAATCCTGGAAAATGCTTGATTTTTAAGTGTTTTCAAGGTTAGAAAAGTGCTTGGATTTCGGACAAAGTGCTTGAACCTGCTTGAATTTGAAATTGCATTGCTTTCATAATTCGTTATCCTAGTTTTCCTTTTAACTAAAAAGGGCGTGGTTATGGTGTTGAGCTGAGCACACGTCTCTCTGTGAACTGTTGGCGTATAATCCTGAAAACTCTCCTTTTAAAATCACGAATAGTGATATTTAATGCTTGTAGCAGTCCAGTAATACACCCTGCGGAAAAATGCGGGCGAAGAAAGCACAAAACAAACTTAAAGCTGACTTTTCACCAAATGATGAAGACGCCGCCGCGGATGCTAATAGCCAAGCTAACGCAGCAGGAGATAATAACAGAGCCACACGTGGAAGAGCTACACCGGAGAAGGAGGTGTTTCGATAGGGTAAAACAACAGCGGAGATCGATGAAGATTCGGTACGAAATAATGTACCCAGCCAAGCTCCGAGTGACGTCTGACCGACAAACACGTGAGTTTGAAACCGCAGCAGAGGCTGAAAAGTTTGTCCAAGGACTACAGAGCGTAGTTTTCTCACAGGCTAACTAAAGTGAACTGATGAACCCGCTATTATCTTTCGGCAACAGCTGGTGCTTGTTACTGGTACTGTGGGTCAATAACATGCTTAAAGAAAGGTTGTTTGATTTTTCTATGACGTAAATATTATACCATGGCTCTAGTGTCCCCAGAAGTGAGTTCTTCATTTACGGTATAAGCTGCAAGAGAGATGTTGGTGACTATTTCAGTTGTACATGGTCGTGAGTATGTTTATTTTCGCCAGGAGACACAGAGGACTTGTTAGTTCTGTTCTATTATGCTACGACTGCTTGGTTTGGTAACTGCTCCCTTGTTTACACTGGATCAGTGTGTGCGCGTAACTTCACCCCACAGACAGGGGGAGGGTGGGCGAGCTGTCCTGTTCGGGTCGACAGCTAAGGGGGTGGTTTTTGGCAGATTTTTAAAAATGTTTTTCTGTACTTTTTTTCCGTTGCAGTTTTTCGTCCGTTTCTCTGTACTACTTAAAACTTGGTGCCTTTTTCTGGTGCACCCCCAAGGTAATCAACTACCTTACCCACAACTAAAAATAATACTAGTAATACATTGCGGCGTATTATTAATGATATAATATTCAATCTGACCATTCCCCTTACATTCCATGAAGTAAATTTAAAGTTCTTATTTGGATTCATATTAATAAGCTAAAACAGGTTATTACAGGCTTAAGCAGCTTAAGTCATCAACAGTGTTTATCCAGGAGACACATTTACTGGAGGACTCAAAATCCCAACAAAAAGGGAATACTCCTACTACTCATCAACATTTAAAACCCACTCGCGAATAGATTATTTAATCTCCTCAGCTGTGTTGCCTAGTATAACTAACTGCATATATGACCCTATTGTGTTGTCAGATCATGCCCCAGCTTCACTGTTTTATACTGCGCTACATTTGGACAGACACTCCTGTTTGGCGCTTACACCCTAAATGGTTACAAGACTCTGACTTTATAAAATTCATAGGAGAACACATTGATCTCTACTTTTCAATAAATACAAATCAAACAACGGCAACTATGAGGTG
>JBBPCW010277337.1:0-11219 GCA_037974425.1 Phenacogrammus interruptus
ACATTTTTCAGTGCTTACACCATGTGGTCATTTAGAAAGCACCTGCATTCAATAATGTTAACTTAAGTCAGCACAGCGCACAATTAACCAAGTGGAGATACTAGGAGTCAACATTTATCACACACCAATCAGAAACTTTAATGGATAAAAAAAGGAGTCAAAATCAGCTCATTCAGGTTTGAAACAATGCATCCAATGAGATGCAAAGGAAGAGGACGAGCCTCGAGTCAAACAAACCCCAAAGAAAAGGCAACATACAAAATGTGTACAGACACTGAAAACCTCAACATGTTCATTTTGCGTTTACACAGTTGGCAGTTATTTATTTAGAGACTGTAAATGTTGAATGGGGGTCAAAGAGACCCCAAACAGGAGGGTTAAACTAGAAAGCTTTGACTCTAAACTGTAATGCACAATGCAGATTTACCAAGCACCCAGCTGCCATTAATTATTACAGAGAGTCGGCAATTTGAAGTGATGAGAGACATGGGACTGTTGTGTCGCTATCTGGAAGTGAACATAGGTCTATTTTATGCAAGTACTGAGTGATGCCACACACTGATGACCAACAGCAACGATAGCTACATAAAAGCACATTGGTGGGTGGAGCCTAAAGATCTATGGTCTATGGGCTACAAAACATGTTCATGAAGTTCTTTGCCCAAAATTACTCTCATATCAGCTTTATTCTTCACAGTATGGGTCCTTTTCAAAACGAGCCATTTCAGGGCTCTGTCCTTTTCAATCAAATAAGCTGTTGCTGGTCATGCCCCACCCATCCTATGCTCCACCCACCCCTTACGCTGCTCGTTTGACGCATCTGAAAATGGCAGAAAACAGAGGCGCCATCCAGCCCTATATGTTTGATAGGAACACAATGTCATTGTTTGAAAGTACTTACATCTCCATCATCTGCTGACTTGAAAGTGAAAATCCAGATATACGTGAACACACCACAGCAAACAGTGTGAAGAGCATGAAATACTTCCTCTGCATTTAGCCCATTCACCAAGTGAAGCAGGGGGCAGCTACGAACACAGCGCCCGGGGGGCAGTGTGTGGGGACGGTATCTTGCTCAGGGTACCTCAGAGGTGCCTAGTGGTCTTGGGAATCGAACCCAGGACTTCTTGATCACGGGGCGAATACCCTAACCACTAGGCCACCAACTGCCCCACCAGTACCTACTTGTCATGGACAGTAGGTACAGATCCCCCCAAGATGTTGAAGCTCCTTATTAACCGCTGCACCTTAAATACTTAAGGTGGAACAAAACCAGTTGTTGCTGGGACATGGCCATTGTAAAGGAAATGAAAGCCACGCAGTTCATGGCTGCTGGACATTTCCTGGATTTTAACAAGAAACCTATTTTTGGTCCAAAAATAGGTGTCTAAAATGTCCTTGGCAGCAAACTGTGCCCAGTTCTGACTGGCCCATTTCACTGTACATGGGTTTAGAAAGTAACATTGTAGAGACATTCTGTATTTTGTTTTAATGTCAAGTTGAGCTATGCCTCCTGATTAATTAGTCACTTGGATGTTCTAATGTTTTCAGTCCTTTTGGAGGTTCACTCTGACTGTTCTCCAGACTCCTAAACTTTCTGATCACTGTAGTGCAGCAACGCAAGCTCCTCAAAAGTCTCACAACTGGCTTTTCCGAACTTCACGATTACCAAAAGGCGAGATGTTCTTGCTATTGTTCTCTCTCTCTCTCTCTCTCTCTCTCTCTCTCTCTCTCTCTCTCTCTCTCTCTCTCTCTCTCTCTCTCCGCTGGGCTTTTGCTCAAAGCCGCATGCCCGTCTGCATTTGCAGTGAAACAATTCTCGCTTGACTTTCTAAAGCTGCTATAAAGGACACAGGCTGGATCGCCTGAAACTTCTGAAGGGAATGCTGTGGGCCTCTACCCCACTGCCCTTTGCGGGACACTTGACTGCCTTCAATTTTTCAGTGTATTTTGGTGACACTTCGCTCCTCTCTCTTAAGGAAACAAAGACACTTATGTTTCTAAAGCATCAGAATTTGGAAGACGCTGAGATGTACGAAGGCATTCTGATGTAGTAAAAAAAAAGTTTGTTGGCCTCAGCTGGGGCCTTGATTTCACAAGGACTTGGAATGAAGTTCTCCGTTAAATTAATAGATTGGCAAAACATCAAATTCACACATTATATCTTTGACCAGTTGAGTCCAATTTTATCTTTTTATGAGGCTAAAGTCACTAATACTTGAAGTCAATAGCAACCCAAATCATCTTCCAAAACTTCTCTCCACCCTCAAACGACATCCAGTTCATTCTGCAGACTTGGTAAAGAGCCTGTTTTGGTACTTTCAACTACTCAAAGTACTGATCTTCCAAAGAGAGGAAGTGGCGACATAGTTCTTCCAAGCTGTATAAGAAGATGAGGTGTAAACCCAAACCTGGACATAATCAAATTATATTCAGCTCTTCATCAAGTTGGATCAGACTTGTGGATGTGGTTTAGGACACAGCATCATTTCTGGTGAGCTGTAAAAATGAACCAACCTTCATTTAGCCAAACACTGAAGGTGCCTTTTTGCACAACAGGAACACAGGAGCACTGATCTAGGATCAGCACTTTCATAAATAGGAAGGATTCAATCCAAGACCCGATCTGAGATCAGTTTATTTCTTAGGTTTATTTTGAAATAATACAAAAATGTATTTCGGGGATTCAAGTCCTGAGGTTAGTAATGTAACAGTGACATTAGACCCACCACTTCTGATAAACTGGCTACATCCCTGGAGATCCATAATGCAGCTAGTCAATGTGGCTGAGGAGGGAAAAACCATTGAATAAGAGGTGACCATGTACAGACCCCTGTGGCACACCTCAGCAGAAGGTTTTTTGTGATGATCTAAAGTTCTTGAGGTTTTGCACTTTTGCCTGTTGACAAGCATCTAACTCCAGGCCTTCAGGAGTTCTCAGTTTTGACAGCAGAGTCTAGAACAGATTAGACACATTCTGGATTCTTGAGATGTTGAGTTTGATGATGTGTGATGCAGTGCCTGGTGTATCTCCAATTTGTGTAACTGCACTGCTTCAGCCTGTTGTTGCTCTGGCATCATCTGTACAAACTCCAATGCAATGGTTCCAGCCATTCTCTCCATTCAGGAGCTGAATATATATGTTCTTCTGGAGCTCTTGTTGGCAGTGGCAAATAGAAAATTCAGCCCTTATGGGACACGACCTCAAACTCGCACCTTACACAAACCAGCAAACGGGCCAAACTGGCAACAACTACACAGTCCTCTAGCAGCACAAATAACTCATTAGTCTTATTATTGTATTCTGTGTTTGTTCATCTGAGATAGAGTGGTTAATTAATTCATATTATTCATATTATTCTCTATATGATTCATATTAGATACTCAATAATTCATAGTAGATACTGAATAATCCATAATGAATACTTAATATTCAAAACAGAGACAGGGTCATTCATGGTAGACACTGAATATTTCATGGTAGACACTGAATAATTCATAATTAACACTGAAGGTGAATAATGCATGGTAGACAGTGAATAATTTGTAGCAGAAACTCAATAATAAGGGTGTATCAGCTGTAGTTGCTCTATTTGACCACTGTCTGAGAACATCTGTTACTGTCAACAGACAGCTTTACTGTTCTTCATGCTCAGTTCTCACATAATTATTGATCTTTTAAACATAAACACTTTGGTAAAAGTTTTTCTTTGTTCCAGTTTGGCTCTCATGCTCTGAGATGTACTGTTGTCTGTTCCTGTAATTGTAGAGTTATTAAACAGTCTAAACAGTCTCAACCTCTCTGTGTCGTGTGCTTTTAGAATTATTTTCACCTTTATAAGTAACTTCAGCTTCCTTCGTGTCTCTGAAGCCGCTGTGTGACTGATGTACAGCAGAGCGCACTCTGATCGATCCCAGCTAATTTGCCTTTCTCACTTTTTCCTCTTTTCTCGGCTCCAGCCTTCCTTTAAATGCTCAAACTCCCTTTAATTGTTAATTAACGCGTGTCTGAGGGGCAGTGGAACAGAGAATGTGTCTGACTAGACAAATTGCTCGTCTACAGTCCTGATGCACATAGCATTTTTCAACCCTGCGGGTGACGTTTTATTAGCACTGGCTCGTCTGTTCCCTCAGTTAGAGGCAGAACTGTCTCATTTCACAGAGCGAGAGATGCTGAACCCTCCCCCTCTTACAGAGTTTGTGCCATAAACATGAGTGTTTCTGCTGAATTGCAGCACTTCTGGGTGAAAGAGTGACAATCACAAGTCAAAACCCTGGGGAAAGTTGGCACTGGTGCTGTAGAATCCAAAACATGATGCTTAGTGTTAACTCTAAATCAGCCCCCCACCATCCCACCATATCACTAGTGCTTGTCCATCTGTTTCAGTTCACACCAGATGTACCAGACACATCCCTTACACTACCAGTCAAAAGTTTTTGCACACCACAGGTTTTCACTGCCTATCCATTTAATTCACAGATTTTTAATCTTGTCAATCATCGGATAGTTGTTAAGTGAACAACTATATTTATTTATTTATACATGACCTGATCTGGCAAAATGAGTCACAGTGACCCAAAATTCAAAACGGAGCTTTTGGTGTCATTGAAAAGATGAAAGAAATAAGCTTTAAAATGATATCTGTATGTTAAAAACGGTTGTCAGGTTACAATTGTTTGAATTATGGTCTCGCATCACCATTTTCCCACTGAAAAACTAAGAAAATCGCATTTAAAGTTTTTGTCAGATTTTGTTGATATCTTTAACAATCCATAGCATCCAAAAAGATGCACCTAGTATTCAACAACAAAATCATACTACTGTTACGTCTGGTGAACCTTCGACTCGTCAGAGGAGAAGTGGATCACCTGAGTATTAGGGGTTAGGGCTCTGGATTCGAGGTGTATGAGTGTGTGTGAATGAAGGGCTGCAGGTATGCCGGCTAGGAGCTGAGTGAGTGAGGGAGTGAATGAATACAGGTGAGCTCATTAGGAGCTGAGTGAGTGTGACGTGTGATTGGCTGAGAGCGTGTTTAATTCCAGGTCGAACCAGAGAAGCAGTGCGTGGTCACCAAGCTCATTGGGATTCTGTATTGTGAGCCAGAGGAAACGGTGAAGAAGCACCATATGAGGAGAAAACGTATCGAGGTTATGTACAGTTGTTCCGACTCAAGAAAACCTATCGTCCTGTGGTTTGAACTGTGCTGTGAGTCTGGTGTGAGTGAGTTGGGAACTGTGTGTGGAAATCTCCTCCTATTTAGGAAAAGACTTCAGGACTGAAGGCTTCGACCGTCACCGCGGTCAGAGGAAGAGGACTTGAGTGATTGAGAGACGAGTGACACGTCCTCTGACAGTGTGTTCCATCTATCAGCTATTCCTCTCTCTCTCTCTCTCTCTCTCTCTCTCTCACTCTCTCTCTCTCTTTCTCTCTCTCTTCTGTGTTCTAAGCAGGAGTAACGTGTGGCTGTGTGAAAAGCCTGTTTCTCTAAAGGAGGTCCTGACTAAGAACAGAGGACAGTAAGGACCCGTCTGTGCGTTGTTGGACAGAGGCGGGACATTTAGGAGTTCACAAGGACTGAGGATCATCAAGGAGTAGAGAGACTCCTCAAGAGTTGAAAGTGTTTTGTGTTGAACTTTAAGCTTTTTGTTATCAAAAACTATTCCTCTTATATTTTGTTTTGCGTGTCTATCTCTCCGACATGACAACTACAGGCGTTTAGATGCTTAGAAAAACATATTAAATCAGACTGAATTATTTGAGAGCTGCAGCTCAACGTAAATAGCCATTTAAGTACATTTTCACAATTATTTCCATGATGAAACCTTTAATTTTGAAAACCTTTTCTTTCATAGAAGACCAAAAAAGAAAAATTTATATTTTTGATGGTTTTCAACATTATCGGCCTGTATCTAAATAAATAGAAGACAGACTTCCGATTCATTACGGCAGATCGGGTCAAAAATATAAGATGAAGGAATCTGCAACAGTGTATGTCTGACATCCTATTAACTGGTTGTGTGGTGATACAGGGGCAACTTCTAGACTGTCCTTTAACTTTAAATACACTAATGCAATGTTTCATCACTTAATAGCTTGTTAAGGATATACAATTTGTCTGAAAATTCACATTATTACATATTTATCATTTATAATTTATAGTAATATAATTATATTAGGTGGTGTATATGTTAGTAGAGATGAATAAAAATTATGACATATTCTGGTTAATGAAGATACTTGAATGAAGAATATACTGTAAATGTATTTTTTACCAAAGAATATAAAGGGTTTTTCGGTCTGCCATGCAGAAACATGAGCATTCAATGTGTTAAGTACTCAAAGTGCTGTAAAAAAGTAAACATTTATAGAGGGCTTGCGCTCGGTTATCCAGGTGTGAACTAAAGCTCTTCAAGAGCATAAAGCGTTGTGAAGGAGACGTCAGAGTTTTCCCTCAAGAGAGGCTATAAAAAGATGATGTTTTTATACATCTGCTCATATGGATGGCTCACATGCATGCTGCCGCTCCGATGCACTCGTTTTGGAACGTGCAACGCATGCAGATGAATAAGTAACGGTGCCAGGACTACGGCTCTGACCCATGACAGCCGTCTCCCAGACAGACGAACGCACGGCCCTCGGCTGAATTATGTGCAAATAAAATATTAAAGGTGCCTCGGCCCTCGAGTACAGCCGCCCCACCTCAACTGGAGCAGGTTAAATAATGCAGGGTGGGGAAGGAGGCCATGGGAGCGCGGGGGCTATTCTAAAGACAGCGGGATGGGAGAGGAGCACCGAACGGCCCATCTCAGAAGAGCAGGCGGAGATAGGAAACAACTTGTTATTATGTACGGTAGGCGAGGGCTAGAGGTCACACTTTTCATATCTCTTTTTGTTTTTGCCACATTTAAAAGACCCGTATTCTGAAAAAAATATTCTCTGCACATACTTTGATGCACTACCCATATTCACCTCTATGCAAAAGTTTTAGTACCCCAAATTGACATGATTTTACAAGTAACTATACATTTTAATACTCAATTCCTGCTAATTTACCCTACAGGTAACATCTGAAAAGTGTCTGGAAATCACAGCGACAGTTCCAAACATACTGTCAGTGCAGTCAAAGCACCTCGATAGAAACAAAACAATACAATCAGTCATAGATTGACCTCACCAAAACCCAGATCTAAACATTGCTGAAGCAGTGTGGATCATCTGGACAGAGAACAGAACAAAAGGCAGCCAGCGTCTGTAGCTGCTCTACTTTCTGATTTACTTCATTATTTTCTCCTCCTGCTAGCGCTCAGCATAGAAAGGGTGGAGATAAAGTTCTATCACCCACAACAGGTAAATGGTCCAGAAACTCTTACAGAGCATCCACTCGGACAAAATAGTTACTATGGAAATGCACTAGGAGACTGAATATGATGAGAAGCTCCTTATATTTTCAGCATGACGAGACATGATGGAGACATATATTTAGATGTTCAGAGTGGCAGGTCATTTTCTCACACTGCCTGGAGGTACGTGTGCAGTCACTTGTGTGTGTTGAATAAAGTATTATTTTTAATGTGTATTCCATCCTAAATGCTGCAGAAACATTCTGGTGTGTCAGGCACCGTTTTATGCAGAATTGAAATTGAATAAGAAATTGGATTAATTGATTAATGGGAAAGCAGCATCGCACCTGTGACCTCCTTTGGATGTACGGGTAGCACTATGATAATAGGTGGGGCATAATCTAAACTAGGGTGGGGGGTGGTTGGGGTGCTTCTTCAGCTGCCGACGAGTGCAGCATCATTAGGTGTGCCACCTACTGTAGAGGAGTGTGCACAGGAGGGAACTCCTCTCTACCTGTTCAGCCGTGCGTAAGGCATAATTGATCGATCACAAGTTTGGCCTGGCGCAATGGGCAGCCTAGATCTGATAAATAAAATAGATTTTCGGCATAAGAGCATGAGATGATAATCAGATGTGTAAGACTCACGCTCAATGTGTGGGAGCTGGCAACCCTGGAGTCATGTTTACAAAATGTGTCTTTGTGAAGAGGTAGACTGGGCTTGTGGATTGCAGTCAGGTCCAGGGAAAAGATTCATGTCCAGACTTTGAGTTGGCCTGACAATTAGCTACATTAGCCTCGTAGCTCCAGTGCAAACTTCAGACATCAGCCATGTCCAGCCTCATTGCCCTCATTTCAAGTAAAGAGAGAAATGACTTAGAGTAGATCTGAACTGGATTTTCATTTAATGTGGTCACTAATGAAGCCTAATTAGCTCTAATAAAATGTAATAAAGTATAATAAAGCCTAATAAAGTCCAATACAGGCTAATAAAGCTTAATAACCTTAATAAAGCCTCCCTGTTCTGAGTTCAGAGAAAGAGTGAGCGTGAAGTTAAAAGCAGAATGTAGATCGAGGTCGTGGGCTGCAGGTGTTCTCCTGCCTGCCACCTGTCCTTGAGTGGGGCAGGTGAGGGTCGACACCGTGCTTTAGAGAAAATGGGTCAGAGAGAGACACAGCAGCTCCGGGCGGAGTAAATAATTCAGGAGCGCTCAGATGGGATGGGCAGGAGGCAGTAGATGCAGAAATCGTGTCTAGTGAGCTTTTAAATCATTATCACATCACGACTTCACAGCCGAACTGTTTTGTAGAGACAGTAAAGAATGGACCCGAGTCAAATATTCACACTCTCTCTGTTCAGCGCCAGTGAGAGGCGAGTTTATCCAAATAAAACTGATCTGGGATATCCAGAACCCCGTCAGAGGTCCTAAAAAGTGGCTTATGTGTCAACTTGATCGTTTGTAATTTTTAATTTATATGTATCTCTAATCACTTCGGCTCAACTGTGTGATTTTAGCTGTTTCTTATTTGATTTAGTTTTCACTATTATTAATACCAGCAGTGCAGTTTTGCCGACAGGCTGCTCGCAGCATTCGTCCACATTGGGGTCACCAATCATATCCACAGAGGGCCAGTACAGAGAAGTTCATCAGATTCCACTTGCTTAACACTGCAGAGCATACTGTCACTTGAATACTTTTCATTAAAGGTAGCGTCATACTGGTGTGATCTTGAACATTCAACAGTCTAAAACTTCTAACTGCTGAGCAACACTGCAGGTTAATGGAGATTCATGATTGCAGTCAATACGCCATCATCTTTACACTTATATTTACACTTTATTTAAACGTTTTATTCATCTGATAGTCCATCAGTACTTAAATCACACTAAACTGACGCTGTGTTCCAACAGCTGAAGCACTGACGGATGGAGTGCTGTGCAGGACACTCAAGAGCACAAATCCCACAACTGTAACGATCTGGGTCAGTGGCAGGTTAGTGCCACTGCTTTTTGTTAGTTTTCACTGTTTTGTTCTTAGGGTTTGTGTTCTAGTTTTATGGTTCTGTTTGTGTTTGGCTTTTCTGTTCATTTGTTATACTGTGGTCGCTCTGTTTATGTTCTGGGTTCTGGGGGGCTCTTATGTTGACTTGCTTTAATCATGGGGAGGGTCTGGTCATGTGTCTTGTGCTTGTGTCATGTGCCTGTCTGCGTCAGCTGTTCCCCGTTAGGTTATGTAATCCACCTGTTTCCGTTTACCTCTTAATTATCTCCTGTACTTAAGTCCTGTGTGTGTATTGTTCTGTCTCTGTCCATCATCGTAGAACTCCTCTGTGTGTACGTCTTAGAACTCCTCTGTGTGTACGTCTTAGAACGCCTCTGTCCATCGTCGTAGAACTCCTCCGTGTGTACGTCTTAGAACGCCTCTAGTTGTACTCCTCAGTTTTGATCTGATTTGTACTTGTTTGAAGCCGCATCTGATTTGAGCCTGTAATGGCCGCTGAGCCTCGTTTTCTTTCTGGAGCGTTTATAATAAAGAACCACAGAATGGATTCCTGTTTCCTCGCCTGGTCCATTCAAGGAGGTACTTCATGGTTAGTGGGGATTAGCCCCGCACACCATGACAACAACTAAGAAACACACACTTGCTGTTTGATGCTGTAAAAAATATTAGGCAATATATTATATTGCCTGACTGGTGTCAGCAACACCTGCAAATGACTCTGTAGAGCTGGTGTTTTGGTTCCATGTCTTTTTAAACCATCATCATTGAGTTCTTATCTTTTCCCATATTCTTTCATCACTACTATGGCACTGCAACCACATCTCATACTGTTGTACAACAAATGTGATCATCATGTCGAACAAGTCAAGGTCAATGAGTGACTCTAGCATCAAGGCAAACATTGTCTTACTAATGAGGAAATAATTAGCTGCTGTGCAGTCAGAAAGAGTGACTGGAGCGAACATAAGAACAATTCACACAACACAACAATTGTTCGATTTTAGTGTGAAACACTGGCGCACAAGCAAAACAAGTCACACAGCAATAGGTAGAACTGTAAAAACACGCCCCATTGAAAAGTTAATCAGGTTGATTAGTTAGATGATCTAAGCTGTAGGAATGACAACCTTTGTGGGAAAGATTGGTGACCCTTGGCCCCTGAAGGACGTTTAGTTGATTTATATATCCCATAGAAAGACTATGTGCTAAACTGTCTCCACAATCTGATCCATTTTAGAGAACAGCAGAATGTGATTTGAGGGTCCAGAGAGGTTTTGGTGACAATTGACTTGTGTTAGTGTTAGTGACATCTGTTCTAGTATGAAACCGCCACTGAACATTAAAAACAACAGTTTGCCTTTTAAACTGTGCATAGATCCACCCAGTAACTACACACATTTCTTTCTTTCTTTTAATTTCTTTCCTTGTTTCTTTTATTGTTTTCTCTCATTCATTTTGACTTCTCATGGTGTTGATTGAGTTTTACATTGTGCTGACCGAAACACCAGCAAAGAGTTACTTTCTAGGCTTCCTACCCCAGAAACCTGAGTGAGGTTTCCAGGTTTGATTGTCTGAGTGAAGCTCAGGCCCACGTTTACAGCATTTAGTAGAGGCTTTTATCCAAAGTGACTTCCATTTGCTTTGCTCAGTGGTGGCATGCTGAAGGTAGGATTCAAACCCATTACCTTTTGGTCCAGAGGCAAGTCTCCTGCCCACTAGGCCACCACTGACGGCTGAAGGTCTGGAATTCATAGCAGGTTTCTTTGGACAAAGCCCGCCCATAAGACTGTTTGACTGACATGTCAAACAACCAATCACAGTTCGTTTTGTTCAGCGTCACGTTTCGGGGCGTGGAAATGTCCCCAAAACAACAGAC
>JBBPCW010277439.1:0-11213 GCA_037974425.1 Phenacogrammus interruptus
GGACCTCTGCTGATGAGTCAGATGCATCATTTAAGATTAGCTGGTTCTTTAATTGTTCTTTGCTGTAGAATTACACAACTGAAAGGTTTTAGAGGTTTTTTAAAGGTTTTTCTTTTTTGTAAATGAATTGTAGAATTTAACCACAGACAGCTTCTCAAAGGAAAAGTTTTGACCTATGAAAACCTCTTATCCTATCCAAATTCCTGCAGAGCTGACAAAAGCTGACATGGTTTTTATCAGTTTTAGGCCAGTTTGCATGTTCATTTTTAGCTCATACTGCCGTAATGTGTCTAGAAAGTATCAGTGCTAAGGCTTTGACCCCTATCTCTGTAAAGCTGCACAGCTGTAAAACTCCATGTAAAGCTTTCACTAGGTCTATTGTGACAACAGCTACACAAATAAACTGGACCTAAATTTAGGACTGTAGATTTTGGCGAGTCTTGGGGAACAAAACAGTTCATTTGGGGGGAGGAATTTTTTTCTTTTTCTTATCTTTTTTTCAAGGTGAAAGTTGTTTTAGTTTACCTTGAGTCTATAAAGTTGTTTGTTGAAGAAGTCAAGATTTTTTTGTTCTCTGTTGCAGCAATGGCGCCTTATTCCATACCTAGCAGCCGTTTATGCGCTGGATTTGTTTTCCAAATCCTTCTACAGTAACTTTGTGGAGTTTCAGATTGGCCTGTTCATGAAGGATAGCAGTGACAGACAGGTACAGGAACACTGCAAGGAACCTTAACCTAATAAGTTTAACTCAGTAGGAGCTCATTTCCATGTATGTTTGTGTGTGTGTGTGTGTGTGTGTGTGTGTGTGTGTGTGTGTGTGTGTGTGTGTGTATTTGTGTGTGCGTCTGTTTGCTTTCTGTTTCTTAAGGCTGAGTTAGGTAGAGAGATCCATGCTATGTCATGCTCTAGTAAGCCACTAGGTTCATGGACAGCCCAGAGAGGAATTCAGGAGTGTCGTGAGGCCTGTGGAGGTCACGGATACCTGGCCAGTGAGTTCTACTCTTGATCCCACTGTTCTTTAATTTTTTGTTCTTTAACTAACTGAGTGTGTAACCAGTCTTTCATTCCATTTGGACATATCAGTTGGTGGGTCAGCATCAACAGCAAAAACACCAGTCATGTTGTTATATGGTAAAATTTATGGTAAAATTAAGATAAATGTCCTCTTCTGTTCATTCTTCAGTGAACCGTCTCGGAGACATCCGTGATGACAACGACCCAAACTGCACATACGAGGGGGATAACAATGTCCTGCTGCAACAGACCAGCAACTATCTGCTTAGCTTGCTGCAACACAAACAGCAGGGTCTGTTCTTTTTTATTCTTTTGGATTTATGCCCAGTTTTATCTTTGGTCCTTGCCACGAGTTAGACCAGGGTGGTCTAGTCCTGGAGGGCTGTGGTTCAGCACATTTTGGTGATTTCCCTGCTCAGAAACACCTGGTTCACCTCGTCAGTTAATTGTCAGGTTTAGTGAATGTGTTTGAGGAGGAGAACCATCAAACTGTGCTGGACACTGGCCCTCCAGGACCGGAGCTTGACACCCCTCAGTCGAAGATGGCTGAAAGCTACCATGTGTTTCCTCTGAATCTTTTCAAACGGCCACTAATACAACCTTCAGGCTTTCCAACACACCTGGAGGAGAGCACTAACTGCCAATTCTGGTACATTAACAAACACTTGTGATTACTTGCATCATGCCAAGGGCATGGAGGAGAGGGATCCATCACTCAGACAGAGTCCTGTCGTGGTGTATGTATAAGGGAAAGGGGAGGACGCAAACTATTGAAGAAAGGAAATACAACGTTTAATGAAAAACACAACACAGAGAACACAACAAAATGCCAACAACCAAAAACCTAGACTCAGAAAACCAGAAACAGATAACACAACCAAAACAGAACAAAAACAAAACACAAGGCTCGTGCTAGCTACAACTCAGGAATAAGTATAAGCAGGGCAGTCCAAGCCGACAGGTGAGATAAACGTGGCATACAGAAACAGGATCTCGCAGGGCGCAGACGCCAACTCAAAAATGCATAGCACGAGCCTGTGAACGAAAAGAGAAACAAGAAGACATTAATATAAGGAGAACATTCAAGGATCAAGATGGGGTAGTATACACACACGTAGGAGAGCTAATATCGGCACGCTGAGTCGGGGTCAGGCTGTGAATTATATGGTGTATGCGGAAACGAGACGCAGGTGAAACTAATCAGGACGCAGGTGAAACTAATCGGGATGGGACGCGATACAAACGTTGTGTGTAAACTCTAAAGGGAACAAGGGGGAAAGGGAGGAACGGAGACAGAAGCAAAAGAAAGGAAAACACAGAGACATCAGGGACAAACTAAACGGGATAAACTAATACTCAGGGGACGGGGAGCGGTGTCTACAGGGGGAGGGCAAGGCGACCGTGACAGTACCCCCCTCTCTAGACACAATCCCCTCCTGGGGATTAACAGGAACACGTTGCCGCCTGACGTTGTGCGGGAGAAACGGCTATTGGGGTGGACGACCGCGAGGACGTGGGGCCGGGCGATCCGGACGCGAGTGATGGAAATCGTCCACCAGCTCCTGGCTGAGGACGTTGCGAGCCGGGACCCAGCTCCGCTCCTCGGGACCGTACCCCTCCCAATCGACAAGGTACTCCAGCCCTGCCCTTCAACGACGTGAGTCCAAGGGGTTAACGCACTCGGTGGGCGGGAGTACCATCAATGTTGAGGGCCTTGGGCGGTGTAACGGCCGCATCGCCCTCGTGCAGGGGACCGGGACAGACAGGCCTAAGCAAAGAAACATGAAACACAGGGTGGATCTTCATATCAGGGGGTAACTGCAACTTTAAAGACACAGGGTTAACTTGTTTTACAACTAAAAACGGACCAGTGAAACGGGGGGACAACTTATTACAGGGAAGGTTCAGGTTAGCCAGACCCGGTCGCCTCTCTCCTCCAACAATCGGCACGAACTTTGAACCGGCGAACTGCTTGCTGGATGGCTGTGTGTGCATCCTCCCACACTCACTCTGCCCGACGGAAACAGTCATCCACTCCTGGAGCCTCCGAAGGGCTTTGGTCCCACGGGCAAAGTGGGGGCTGACGCCCGAGCACACACTCGAAAGGTGTTAAGCCAGTGGAGGAGTGGCATAGGGAGTTCTGGGCATACTCTGCCCAGACTAGTAAGTCTGCCCAGTCGTGTTGCCGGCTGTGACAGTAGGCCCGAAGGAATCCCCCGAGCTCCGCCTGACCATTGGACTGGTGGATGGTACCCAGAGGTCAGGCTGACTGCTGACCCCAGATGTCCCATGGAGGACTTCCATACTCCGGACGTGAAGTGGGGGCCGCGGTCTGACACGATATCCTCCGGGATACCATAAAACCGGAACATGGACTGGTGCAGAGCTTCCACGACCTGGCGAGCAGAGGGGAGAGAACGGAATGGTATGAAACAACTGCCCTTCGAGAACCGATCCACCACAACCAACACCGTCGTGTACCCTTTTGATACCGGGAGATCCGTGACAAAGTCCACCGCCAGGTGAGACTACGGTCTCTCTGGCACCGGTAGGGGCATTAATTTTCCAACCACAGGGCACGGGGACTTTTCGTGGTGGCACAGACTGAGCACGAAAGCACTGTGTGACGAATGTCCCTGGACATGGACGGCCACCAGTACTTCCGTGCAACAACTTCCAGGGTTCTCGTAACGCCCAAATGACCGGTTGCTGGGGTCACATGAGCCCACTCTACCACCCGCTGTCGCAGCACCTCTGGGACGTAGGCTCTCTCAGCTGGGCACTCGGGTGGAATGGTTTCCCCCTCGAGTGCTGCCGCGATCTCCTCATCTAGGTTCCATTGTATGGGCGCCACGAAAAACCGTGGTGGCAGAATGGGCTCAGGGTCCCCAGCCTCACTCTCGGCCCCAAACTGACGAGACAATGCGTCCGCTTTACCATTGAGTTTCCCCGGGCGATACAAGATCTGGAAGTTCAATCTGGCAAAGAAAAGAGCCCACAATGCTTGCCTAGGATTCAACCTCTTGGCTCGTCAAACATGCTCCAGGTTGCGGTGATCAGTGAGGACCACGAAGGGCTGCCGAGCTCCCTCTAGAAGGTGATGCCACTCCTCCAACGCCGCCTTCATGCCGCGTTCACAGCCAGACAGGACTGCCCCTTTCCCCACCTCCAAGGCATCTGCCTCCACCGTGTTTTGCCTTTCTGGGTCAGGCAATCGCAAAATGGGTGCAGAGGTGAAAGCATGCTTTAATTTAGCAAAGGCAGCTTTGGCTGCGGGGTTAAACACGATACTTTTTGGTTTGCCTCGGAGGAGGGATGTCAGGGGGGCAGCCACTGTGCTGTAGTTTTTAACGGTAGTAATTGGTAAACCCCATGAACCGTTGCACGTCCTTGACTGTCGCGGGCTGTGGCCACTCAGACACGGCTGTGACTTTAGCCTCCTCCATGGAAATCCCCTCCTGGATGATGCGGTGACCCAGAAATGTGACCTCCTTCTTATGGAACTCACACTTCTCGGCCTTCACATACAACCCGTGCTCTAACAGGTGGGTTAGGACCTTGCATACGTGTTTAACATGATCAGTGAACGTACGTGAAAATATAAGTATGTTGTCAATATAGACAACTACAAACTGGTTCAACATGTCCCTTAGGACATCATTGACAAACCCTTGGAACACCGAGGGGGCATTTGCCAACCCGTAAGGCATAACCAAGTATTCATAGTGGCCGGAAGTCATGCTAAACGCGACCGTCCGCTCGTCACTTGCCCGTATCCGCCCAAGGTTGTATGCACTCCGGAGATCCAGCTTCGTAAAGATGCTGGATCCCCGGAGCCATGCAATGGGAGCCGGGATCAAAGGCAGAGGATGCGTGTACATCACTGTGATGTCATTGAGCCCACAACAGTCAATATATGGCCGGAGACCCCCATCCTTCTTCTTCACAAAAAAGAAGCCGTGGAGGCGGGAGAGCGCGATCGCCTGATAAACCCCTGTTCCAGAGTCTAGGCCACGTATTTCTCCATTGCCCGAGTTTCCTGCTCGGACAATGGGTAAACACGTGACCGAGGCGTGGTCTTACCGGGAATCAGGTCGATCGCGCAATCCCAGGGCCTATGCGGAGGGAGACGGGTTGCCCTTGATACTGAAAAAAGTTCACATAGGTCGGTGTATTGTGGGGGATTTTTGGTGGGAACTTTAGATAACGGGCTTTCAATGGATGCGGAGTGGACAGGGAGTGATGAAACAGAACATGATTTTTAACAGGGGGGGGACCAGGAAATTGTGGTGTGGGAATGCCAATTAATGTGTGGGTTATGGAGACGTAACCAGGGGATCCCTAAGATGACTGAGTGATGAGACTGGGGCAAAACCACTAGTGAGGCAATTTCGGTGTGTGTGGTCTGAACAGTGAGGGAAATGGGGAGTGTGATAGTACTAAGGGGGGTGTTACAAACAGGGTGACCATCAAGGTGCATGAACCGTGACGGGTCTGGTCAACGGACAGGTAGGAATACGTAACCTGTTGTCGAGGGACTGTGAAATGAAATTCCCAGCTGACCCAGAGTCTATAAGGGCACAAACAGAAAAGTCGGGGGAGGAGAAGTCATGGGCACTGAAGTCGCCAATGTCCCGCTTGTCCACAGTAAAAGCAGACCCCTGCCTGCTGTTTCTGGAGACGCTGTTCCTGCCGTGACGCCCCCAGTTGCATCGGCTCGGGGGCAGACTCTCCGGAGGCAGGGGCGGCAGCGGCGGAGTAGTGCGACGAGCAGGTCCCTGGACTGCTGACTTTTCTCTCAGGTGACGATCCAGTGCAATGGCCAACTTAATGACCCCATCCAGGTCTAAGCCAGCATCTCTGCATGCAGCTCCTTCTGGACCTCTGGGTTAAGTCCTTCCCGGAACGCGGTAAGGAGCACCTCCTCGTTCCATCCGCTGTCAGCGGCGAGGTTGCGGAACTCTATAGAAAAGAAGCCTGTGGCCGCTCTTTCGCCCCTGCCCCGGATGGTCGAAAACTGCGGTCCGTGGCATTCACGCCACCTCCTCTCCAGACGGCTGCTGCCCAGTCCTGAGCCCGCCCCGTCAGCCTCTGGATCACTGTCGAAATCCTTTGTGTATCCGTGAGACCAGGATTCTCTGCAAAATGTAAGTCACAGGCTAACATGAAGTTTCTACAGCCACTCGGGTCTTCTGCGTACCGTTCTGGACGAGACGAGTGGTGTGTGATTCCAGCCTGGGAGTTGGCTGGTTGTGGTGCAGGTGCTGGTGCAGGAGGAGCAGCCGGCTCCCGAATCCGTCCGAGAATCTCCTGCACCACCTGCGTGAGGGCTACCAGCTGCTGACGGTGTTCGAGAAGCTGCTGGTGGATTGGGGGCGCCGGGTCTGCAGGCAGGGGCACTGCTGATGCGTCCACGGGTGGTGGTGGGTGCTGGTATTCTGTCATGGTGTATGTATAAGGGAAAGGGGAAGACGCAAACTATTGAAGAAAGGGAATACAACGTTAAATTAAAAACACCACACAGGGAACACAACAAATGCCAACAACCTAAAAACCCCGACTCAGAAAACCAAAAACAGAAAACACAACCAAAACAGAACATAAACAAAAACAAAACACAAGGCTCGTGCTAGCTACAACTCAGGAATAAGTGTAAGCAGGGCAGTCCAAGCCGACAGGCGAGATAAACGTGGCATACAGAATCAGGATCTCTCAGGGCGCAGACGCCAACTTAAAAATGCATAACATGAGCCTGTGAACAAAAAGAGAAACAACAAGACATTAATATAAGGAGAACATTCAAGGATCAAGATGGGGTAGTATACACACACGTAGGAGAGCTAATACCGGCACGCTGAGTCGGGGTCAGGCTGGGAATTATATGGTGTACGGGGAAACAAGACGCTGGTGAAACTAATCAGGACGCAGGTGAAACTAATCGGGATGGGACGCGATACAAACGGTGTGTGTAAACTCTAAAGGGAACAAGGGGGAAAGGGAGGAACGGAGATAGAAGCGAAAGAAAGGAAAACACAGAGACATCAGGGGCAAACTAAACGGGATAAACTAATACTCAGGGGACAGGGAGCGGTGTCTGCGGGGGAAGGCAAGGCGACCGTGACAAGTCCGTTATGATCTCTTGGACTCCTTGCCAGAGATGGCTATGTGGTCCATCGGGATCCATTTTATGATATCCTGAGGGCCAATTCTTAGTTAGTGGCACCATTCTGGAGCTGCACTTGGGGTGGAATTGATGAGCAACTTTGAAAAATTAATACATCAGTAGAAAATACAAATGTTTTGATGTTTTTCATAATTTAAAAGCACAAGTATATTTCTTTAACATTAAAATTTGCACCAAAGAGAAATGCATACATTAACACTAAAGCCACTCTTCATAATAGACCTCATGGTTTCAAATGGTCTGTTTGCTTTTTTTAATGCTCTGAGCTTTGATCTGAAGCAGAGCTTCTTACTCCTCCACATACACCACATCTGCAGAGCTTCAGCTGGAAGTTGGTGAATTAGCAGCTGTCTGCGTTTTTTAAAATAACTTGACATTATGACTTCCTCTTTATTTTCTTGCGCAAAAGTTGTCAGTATGTCAGATGTCACATTTATAGTTAGATCTGAACTAAGAACTATGCATTAATCTAACAATAAAAAATCTGCATTAAACTAACAGTAAAAAAATCTGATTTGTTTTTGTTATGTAGCCTGTAGCTATGTGACGTTTAAGTTCTGTAAATTGGGAGGCGGAGCTTCCGTGTATTGGGCTAGTTTGTCCAGCACATTCCACAAATACTTCATCAGAAAGATATCTGGGGAATTTGGAGATTAATTTGGCTGCTCTGTATTCAGTTCCACACACAGAAAGATGTTCTTACACCTTTCTGTCATAGCCAGCATAAACGTAGGCATCATTTTGTGCTACAGTAACTCTTTCATGTAGTTTAATCAGAAGGGCTAGCCTTCTCTCCCAATGTGCATCGGTGTGTCTTAGCAAGAGACAAGAGACAATGTGCTATCATGTCTCTTGCTGGTTCACCACTCATTCTTTCTTGGACCACTTTTATTTGGTACTAAGCACTTCATACTGGGAATACAGTACCTCACAAAACCATCACAATTTAGCACTCAGATCCTAACGTAATCCTTACGTAATTTGTATTCACTTCACATGTTGTGGCTGCTCATTATGTCTAGGCAGTTTTGCCAAAACTATTATATTTAGTTTGACCCATTTCTTTGGGTTCTGACTCATTAAAGTGCTTCTCGGCTAAGTCTGCCTGTTTCTAGGTAAAGGGAGGATAGAATCTCCTTTGGAGACTGTGAACTTTCTGGATAACTGGACCAAGATTCTGGAGAACAGATTCTCAGCTGCCTCAGTGCAGGAGTGCATGAACTCAGCAGGTACAACTTTCACATTTGATGAAGGGCCCACTTTAACGGAAAGTCTCTTCACTTCTGAATGTCTCTTCAGTTCCACATGAAAAGTATCACTAAGCAAAGTGTCCCATGCAAAGTCATTTTTAGTTGGTGTTTTAGAGATAATCACAATAATCTGATCTGTGTGTTTAACCAGAGGAAAAAATATTTTAGTCTTCCCTGCTATTCTGTAGTGAATTTTCCTGAATGACTAATAACAACTATGGGTGGAAGGGCAAACTTGGTATGTCCTAGAAACCCTAGAAAATTTAAAATGCAGACGGTGTCATGTTGCATGTGTGTTTCACTCTAATAAGTTTGCTCCTCTGTGCTGGAGACGCCTGTAAAGGGAGAGGTGCTCGTCTTGGGCTTGGCCTCTGCAGCACATCTGCTCTACATCTGTGCCCCTTTGCTGACTTCATTCTTCGGCTTGTGACTTAACTGGCTGTTGCTAGGTGGCTGGGGTCAGGAAAGCTTCATTTTAATTGAATGGGGAGAAAGACAAACTCAGTCACACTCTGTCACCCAACTTATAACATGAACGGATCAAGAGAAAATTTTTAACAAAGTGATGAATTTAACAATACAACACATTACCAAATTGGGCAACATATGGGAATAAAACAAGACCTCATAGCTCTAAAATGGTCAAAAATGTCTAAGGTATATTAACTGTTATTTACAGTAATTTTGAACCTTATCATGTTCCTTAAAATAATTTTTGCACAGTGAAGAGAGAGACTGGTGTGTTCAAAGGAAGAAAGAAAACAAGTTATCTGCTGTTTACAATATGTAGTGATGAAGCTATTTGAAACTAGCTGTTTTGAGTATGAGGCCGTATATTTTACTCCAGATATATTTTACCAGTATATTTATGTATATTTTACTGCCAAATTTCACTGCTGTAAATTTTGTGGTATCAGTACAGCAGTGTTATTACCACATACTCAACCAATCAGTGACACGGGCATGTGACATCACCTAAAAACACAGACTGCCTGTTAGGTGACAAAATATTGCCTTTGGCCAGTATGGCAAACCCTGGGGTCTCATTATCTTCCAAATGTTGCTCGTTTCCTTTCTGTGATTTTTGCCATTTAAAGTGTATCCTGATGAATCATCAGAATTTTTGGACATTCAGATTTAATTCAGCTCATCACCTGTCCCCCCAGTCCCCGCCAGTTTCCAGCATTATTATAAATATCTATCCAAGATACATCATCAGCTTCTCTTATTTTGACTGATATTGATTATGAATTACTAAAGCATTATAAAAGTGACTATATCTGCTTACTCATCACACTTGTGTCTGGCAGTGAAGGTTATGGTCTTTATGCAGATTATATGATGTTCTGCACCTTGTTAATATCATCATATTCTGTCTCAAGTGCCTCTGGCAGCATATAAGTGGTTGGTGTGTTTCCTGCTGGGAGAGAGTCAGAAGAAGTTGAGCCAGCAGAAGGCTTTGGGACAAGGAGACTTTGAGGCTCGCAATAACAGCCAGGTACACCTGCTCTCTGTACTCTGTACATTTGGAGTAGCCTCTTGTTAATTGATGCAAAGCATCTTAAATAAACACAGAATATTATTCTGTGGAATGTTACCCTGTGTTTTGAGGAACCGAGGATAAAAGTCGCTTATAAACAAAAATATAATGCAGAAAATCAAATGATCTAGGTTTATGGAAAGACCATGGATCATTTTTCTTCTTCCTTAAATATTAAAAATAGATGTTCTAGGTCATTTTTCCTGTACATATGATAAAACAACTAGTTTAACATCTTTATTTTCATGCCATGTTGGGAATTAGTTGTCAGACATCGATCTCCACTTCACCAACATACAACATTACAAGCAATAAATGTGGTCGTGTGAACTGTCAAGTGATTCTGAGACCTTTGAGCTTTTATGGTGTTCACTATGCACTCGACTTCTACAAAATCTTTTAGCTTTTGAATTGTAAATGTACACCAAATGTGTATTTTTGAGAAAGGTGATTACAAAAAACCTTTTAATTGTGTCTTGAAGACATCCTAAATGGCCTATTGTGTACGTAAAATTTCTTCTAAATTGTTTGCTCCTTAGACTAAAGATCATAAAGCAGGCCCCTAGTCTACTGAGGGACATTTGCAGACTCAGAACTGATGTATCCAGGTTTTCTGTTACTATATTGTTCACACTTGGACCAGTTTAACTCCCCCAGTTACTGTAATAGAATACCTAGAACTGCTTGTCATCAAAGCACATATGGAGATGATGCAGAAAGGGTGTATACTCTGTGTTTTGAGGGTCTTGGAATGACATGCAAGGGGCTATGTGATATAATAGCAGGGGCTTAGAGAGGTGGCAGCTGTCCAGCTCCACCCAAAATGTGCCTGACTCCACATGTTGCACTCCACCCTCCTCCTCCTCTCTGCTTGACTTCAGTTTGTTTTTAAGTGTCAGACTCTCTCTAAAACAGCATGTCCGGCCAAGTGACCTCAAACATGGACTATGTCGGAGACTATGGGGTTGGTTAAAAAAAGCTGAAAACAGATGAATAATCCTCCCCCGAATTCCCTTTATGCTTCTCAAAGGGCAGACCTGTGTGTGGGGGTGTGTTTGTGTTGTTTTATATAACTTTAATGGAATACTTTGCTGTTTTGTAACCTAATTTTTTTTTTCACATGTATAGTATGTATTGAAATACCTCTAATTTATTTCTCTGTACTTAATCCTGATCAGTACAGAGTAATGAATGTGTGGTATTCCAACATAGAATCTAGTGGCAA
>JBBPCW010277488.1:0-11206 GCA_037974425.1 Phenacogrammus interruptus
AAAGTATATAGACTATACAATACTGTGTATTTAACGGATGAATATTTACATTAAATTATAAAACTTTTAAAAATGCCGAATAAAAACATGCCAGACGGAGCGGCGTCAGTCTCGCCTGCGTCCCCGTAACCTAGCAACCCACAGGTTAATGTCAAACAGGTTCTGAATGCAATTAGTTTACAACCTGCATTCAATACTTCATGTACCATTATTGAATCTGTCAGTAGTTATGATCAGTTTCAGAACTGTACACGAGGTCCTTGAGTTACAACAGCCTCGGAATACGACGTTTCGAGTTTACAACACTCCCGCTCGGCTTACACTGTTAGGCTCGTACTTACAAACTACATTGGCGAAATAGATGGAGCGGTGGGAGAACACGCAGTAAAGTGGCGTATGAGTGAGGGAGTTTTCCTTTTCCTTTTTCTGTGGTGTTGTGTTTTTATAATTTTACAACTATGTTAGGATCCATAAGTGACTTAGACTTAGGTTTCGACACCAAAACTCAGGCTACATCACTGTCAAAGGAACGGACCTGTGGCATAACTTAAAGAACCCCTGTATTTATAAATATCACAAAAATGAATCTGATGACATAATGATAATTCCATTAATTCATATCTATTATCTAAACCACATATCCTTAAACAGAGTTGCAGGGGTACCGGAACCTGTCCTAGCAGTCACAGGGCAATAGGGCAGAGAAACATCCTGGACAGATTTCCAGGCTGTCTCAGGGCAAATATGGGCAAAACAGTATTGGGACATCTGACCATTACATCAACAGGGACTTTAATAACATTGTAGTCAATTACATAGACATAGACCCTTTTGCAGCTAGAATTGCTTCCACTCTTTTTGGAAGGCTTTCTGCAAGATTTTGGCAATTTGGGTCCATTCAGTCTGTAGAGCATTTATCAGGTCAGGCATTGATGCTGGAGGAGAAGGCCCGAGAAAAGCAACAAATCTTTTTACTTGAAACAGTACCACAAATGGTAAAATGGAGCTTCATCCTTTATGTTAATTTTATCTTACCTGGAGCAACTGACTAGATTGCAAATTTTTCAAATAGGAACTTTAACCCCTATGAAAATCAAACAAATCATCAGAAGGATCTGTTGAGAAAGCAGCAGGTGGTCTAATGCTCTGTCCACTTTTGCTGAGCGAAATTAGAGTTGGGGTGAAAATGGTCTTCTACAGTTCTTTCACTCATTACCTATCCTTCATCTTGAATAAAATGACATAGCTACACTATTTTATAATTTAGGCGACTGAAGGAGGTGTTTTGTGATGAATTACAAAACAAGTACATCTAAAACTATAAAATAAACAGAACATTAACATACTATACCATGAATGCCAGCCTGAGGAATGGCTGATGCTCACAGGCTGTGATCCCCACACACCCAGAGACACATACATGCACACACCAGCATGGATGAACGGTGAGTATTTATTCACCTGACAGGAAAATGAAAGTTCAAAACACAAACAAAACTACCACCAAACTTAGCCAAACCTACTATCCAACCTACCATCTCTCAAGCCAAACTCACTCTCTTCTGGACAGGTTGGAAAATCCCAGTTTTTAAGGGGTTTTGGTTCCTCCCTTGGCAATGTTCACCAGTCTCTCATCAAGAGAGGAGTCCTACACTCAGTTTCTAGGGCACCAGTAATGTACATACAGTGCATGTACTGTGTGGCAGTGTGACATTTCTTGATAACTTGATGATCTACTTGTCCTGTGGTTCCACTGATGTCATCATGTGCATATTAAAAGTACTTTACTGTTGTAATATGTAAGGTTAATATCGCACAAATTCAAATACATTGTTAAGTACATTCCTTTCTATTTTACAGTTGTAAAGGCTTTAGTCAGAGAACACAGTTTGACATTAACACTGAATGCCACACTTTAATGAAAGAGAAAACAGGACAAAACATTTTAATATATCATCCAAATTGATGGTCTCTCACATAAGTTGTGCAAACCCGTGGGTTTGTGGCGAACTACTGCAGGAGCGCTATGTTATTACAATTGATTTCTGAGTGAATTTTGAGAGGACGCGTTGCTTTTCACTTTTCACTGTTGGATGTGAGTTGACTTTAAGTAGCGTTTACTTCCTCTCAGGAGATTGTCCTATTGGCACAGGAGACCTTGTCAAACCTAATGTCAAGCCTTAACAAGGTAGAGTCGACAGTTGTCTAGCTGTCAAAACAGTATGAAGTAGAATGCATTAAAACTTTCACTATGTGCTTCAGTTCCTCCTGAGTATTTTCAGCAAGCAATTCATGGACCACAACATCTGAGATCCACAACAAAAAAAAGAACCACAGAAAAACAAAAGACAATGATTTGCAAGAAAACATCAAGATCCATTTTTGAGGTATTGTATGTGCCTTATGTTTTTTTATTTGACATAAGTGAATAAGTACAATACATTTATGCTAAATATAAAAAGGTACAAAAGCAAAATGGTATTTTCTGGTACATTGGTACAGTTCTGTATGTACTATTTTATTGTTTTTTTTTTTTTAAACAATATTGCAACCATGACCTTTATAGTTACACACAAACCTCTGCATGTTCACAAACGTGCCAAAAATGTACCACTTTTAGTTCACCTAAAGAAACTTTCAACAGACAGTACTTTAATAGTTTTCTATATGAGACCCTTGTTAAATAACCTTGTTGAATAAAAAAATGAAACTGGTGTTCAGTGTGTTTTAGATCTTATTTCTTCATACATTATTAAGCACTTTCTGTTAAGTCAGTATATTCTGAACATTTAAAAAGACAATATGCTTTAATCTGTAATATATTTTCAAAATAGTCCTTTTTTGGATGCAGTTCGTATCTGCCCTGCATACTAAGGTTACCGTTACAGTCAGAACGTGAATGTTTGTGTATGCTGTGTTTTCAGCTGCAGTGTGATACCTGGCATGGTCAGGGACTAGACTGCTGCTGGTGCGTCTGTCCCACGTTGCACACTGTCTTGACTGTGCCAGCCACTGGATCCGGACCACTGAAGCCTCAAAACACTTTCACTAAACATACATGATTGACATGGGTGTTCCTAACTGTCCCTTAAAATCAAAAATGATGCAAAGCAGTGACCATGTCTAATTTGCCATGTAAATGTTTGGTCAGGCTTTTTGGCAAATCCATAAAGTATAATCATGATCACCTAACATTTTTGAATTCTAGCTTTAAAAAGTGATTATAACTACCTTTGGCCATTATAGCTTGTAGAAACTGTCAGGAAAGGATGACAATAGTTTTCTTTTGTGCATATGGCCTCAGTGTATTCAGTACTTCCAGCATACGGCCTGTTTTTACTGCAAAATCACAGGTCTTTTATGGAAAGGAACATGAGCCAGACTAGAGAGGAAGGAAACAGGATTGGAGCTCATACACAGACCAGGCTGTGAGATGAGGGAGCGCCCTATAAAAAGGATGACTCTGCTTTGAGGACATATTACATTTTCTACAAGCAGCAGTTCTACTTTACAGTAAAGGCAATTAAAAGCTAATATTTGTTTTCAAAACTATTATAGTTGTATTCTTGGTGAATCAGATTATTTTGCTAATTGTTTTGCTTGTAATTTGAATTCATTTGTGTGACCAATGTGTTTAGCTGCTTGAAGAATCTTAACAAGGTCACTTTTTTGTTTATTCCTGAAACCCACACCAGCAGCACCTCCCGAATATTGTCATGTCAGGCTTGCGGTGGGACACACAAGCAGGAAAAAGTTTTAGTTTACAGATACAGTTCTGAGCTCCTTGAGTTCCCAACAGAAACTCGTTTCAGCTAAACTTAACTAGACAAAAGGGAAAACTGTCACTTCAGTATGCATGGCCTACAAGACACTGTGAAACATTTCACTGAGAGGGGGTCCCAGAAACCCTACGAGGAAGAGTCTTCATGCAGTGAAGAGGAACAGAGAATTGGACACACTTTCAGAAAATCATCTTTCACCCAAAACTCATACTTTGAGTCTGTTGCATGTTTCATTGCCAGATCATTTACAATAAAAGAACTGCATGTTAAAAAAAAGCTGCATTTGTCCTCAAGGTCTACACTCATTCTTTTTAGGTCAAGCTACTATTGTATATGTTTTTTAGTCATAAATGCTTGGAGCTTCTCTTGGTACTTTGTATAATTTACCATCTGCTTTGAAAAAAGTTTAAAAAACCACAATGCCGATCAGA
Source organism: Phenacogrammus interruptus (assembly GCA_037974425.1). Lineage (NCBI taxonomy): Eukaryota > Metazoa > Chordata > Actinopteri > Characiformes > Alestidae > Phenacogrammus > Phenacogrammus interruptus. The sequence continues at coordinate 4,214 of JBBPCW010277488.1, forward strand.
CAATGACTTTTTTTTTGGATTGTGGTTGGACATCATGATCAGGAGCTTGTGATGGTCCTCAGACATGTTACAGTAGTGCTAGATGCGAAGAGCTGGTTTACTGCAGAATGACAGCACAAAACGTTCCAGGTTAAGCGCCAATGCCCTTTTTAATGGAACCTTGTACATTAACCTGGTGCTTGTGATGTGTCAGGTCCTTCTGACATCACACATACCCACCACAACCTTGTCACTCATCTGGAAATGGCAAACCAACATATTGGCCAGAAAGTGATAAATGCCTGAGAGTTATTCTCACATTGCTGTCTTATATCTTTCTTGCCCACCAGATGTTCTATGGTTGTTTCTTAAACAAAGTCAGTTCCTAAGGTCCACTTTAGAGAATCCACAGTAGAAAATCTGGGCTCCCATTATCTGAACTCCTTAACCACAACCAGGGTCACAGAGGAACACTCTGGACAGGTCTCCTCTCATGTCTGCAGACACAGACACTGCACAACACAGAATGGACCCTTGGACGCACCAACCAGGAATCGCACCAGGGACTAGTGCTAGTGCATCATGCCACCTTCCATTTTTGTCTTTTTGTGGTTAAGTTGGTAAGTTCTGCCACACAGCTTGTAAAATTGCGAATAAATCTCCAGTTCCATTTGACTGGTTCCATTTTGATTGCAGTTGCTGGAAATCCCCTTACATCTACAACTTTGTCCACTTATGGTGTTTCATTCCACTGCCCATAACACAATCAGCTGGGTTTGTCTTCAGTCAAACTCCTTCCTCATGGTGCTGTAGATGACAACATTATCTACGTAGGTTAATGTGAAAGCTTGTTTCTCGTAAACCATCGCCCATGAGTTTCTGGAACATAGCTACAGCTTGATGAAATCCAAATGCATGACAGCTAAATGATATAGTGCACATGGGGTTCATAAATCTGTTAGTACTTTGCTACTTGACTTTATGTTGCCAGTATCGTCAGCATTAGTTTATTGTTGCTAAAACCTGGCTTTGCATGAGCTCTTCTGGTTTTGGCACTGGATATGGGTCAAAAGCAGAAACACTGTTTAGTTTTGGAAAGTCCATGCTTACCGAAGTCTAAGCCCCTATTCCCTTTTGCAACCAGAATCACTGAACTGCACCACTCACTTTATAAGGTTCAGCCGCTCCAAACTCTAGCCTTGCCTAATCCTCTCGCTTCAGGTCTGGAATCATTCATGCTGGCGCCCTGCAGATTGTTTGCCAAATGAGCTCTGACTTTATCAGATGTTGTGTTCAGTGAGCCTTGTTTTTATCAGCTCTCCTCAGAACACATTTAATGGCACTTTGCTCCCCAAGTCCTTTAGCTGTTGTGGGCTAAGATGGAACATTTCAACAAAACCTTTGTTTGTTGGACAATACTGTTATTTTCCTTCCTTTTCTTCCCTGACAACAAAGGCTCAGAGCTGGTTTGCGGCACCCTTTATCTGGTCTCAGCATGTTGATATGGAAGATCTGAAGTTTCTTTTTTTCAGTCTGTCAGCCACAGTTCACATGTGGTGCATCTCATAAGGTCCTTGCTAACAGGCTAATGTCAATCTCAGGTTCAGGTTTCAGTTTTCTGTTTCTGGCTGCTCCATGTAATAACGAGCTTGATAACTGGTCCAATATGTCTCTAATCCTAAGAACATCAATGATCCTCATGGCTGTTTTTCTAGCCAGTAGTAGGAGCCAGGTATCCCTTTCAGCTCCAGTCTCTGCTTGTGCAGCTTTTTTTGAGTCTTATTAAAGCACTCAGCTTGTCAGTTGGGGGGTGGAATGACATGGTCTTCAATACCCCTTGTCTGTCATTTCCTAAAATTGGTCTGGCATTTCCTATTGCTTGCCCTCTCTATAAATTATGGGATTTACTACCTGACATGTCTTGGTTTTCTTTAAAGAAAAAGTATCTGGATAGAGAGATATGTAACCATAAATGACCAAAATATAGCATTAGTGAGTGGTAGGTTTATGCATGTTTTGTAAAACTAATTTACATCAAAATATCAACAAGGCCAATAAAAAAATACAATTCTCTAAAGAGTTTTAGCTTGCCCTAGATGACCAGCCCATAGTTCTGGACTTCAGCACTTCCTTTCTGGGGACCACTTCATTCTGGAACCACTGACTGCTCATTTCCTCTGTGCTCTGCACAGCTTGTTTTCTCTCAGTATTATTCATCCTTCTTCTCTTCGCCCACTCTGATTCACACATTTATGGAATAATGACTTTCCTGCTTCTGTAACTCAGCTGTATTATCTGTTATAACACATTCTTTACAAACCTCTGGTATTTTAGCCCCTTTGCAATTTCCATGACCTTCACTTTATGATTTCTTCCTTTTACCATACTCTGCAAACAGTGAATCATGTATCTGGTAACTCAGTTACCATTTGTTCAGTCTGATGTCTGAAGGGTGTCTGTAGGCTCTGCTTCATTTGGCTCCAAGTTCAAAATTCAGGAATATTTCTAGGCCGTATAGCCACATATGGAGATTTTCCTAATATCCCATCATGATATTTTCCTATTATCCAATCATACTATCCCATCATCAGACAATGCAGTAAGTACTTCTATGCAAATTTCTGCTGTTGAATAAGTTCACCAGGTTTGCATTTGGTCCTAGGTTTGTCTGTGTGCTCAGATTCAGGTATGCACTGGGCTGAAACTAATATTTGACTACAACCTGAATTAATTTGGACTGGGATTACTGTGGCTATGTTTTTCACTTTTTTCTGTTTGGAATGTTGAATAAATTGTTTGTGCTCCTCATAAGCTCTTCATAGACTCGAATGGCCTATTTAGATGAATTTATGCCGTTTTAGCTGTAGTTTCTGTCTGAGTTGTTTGATGTTACTGGGTGCCTTTCACCCTTTAAACTCATCTTTAGCTCATTGCCTTGGTCTGTTTCTAGAACTAATTTGCAATTCACCATGCTGGAGTACACCTTCAGCTTGCCTTGCTATAATATATGCTTTTGCCATCTCCTCTGCTTGTTTTGGTGATGATGGAATGTGCTCAGTGATCCAGCTTCTAACTCTGAATTAAATTACTATTACACACATCTTTAATTTTCTAACCTGGCATCATCCACCTTTCTGCAAGCCCATTAATATTGTAAACAGTTTTGATTCAGTCAAATGCAGTATGTTCTCTAACACATTGTCTAACATATTTTTTTCACTATAGTGTCTTCTATGCTATGTTTGTCATACTTTAAAGCCACATAAGCTGTCCTAACCTTTCTTTCTAGAAACAGAACAGATCAGATCTCTTGAAGTGGTGTTCAATATAATAATTTATATTGATGTATATGTCTGATGTTTTTCACCCCTGGATCATTCTGTGTGCTGGTCTTAGAATCTATGGTGTTGAACCTTAAGGCTCTTTTTGGCTTTATCACATCAGTTCTCTTTTTTTTTTCATACTATATTGAAGGAACTCACTTGAGTGATCTGCATTTAACCCATTCACCTCCATGAAGCAGTGTGATAGGATGGTACTTTGGCCAAGGGTACCTTGATGAGGACGCTGACAGTTCTGGCTTTTGAACCCACAACCTTCCCATTGCAGGGGCGGCTCCCTAACCACCAGATCACCAACTGCCTTTGCACTTCTCCTTGCAACAGTTGAAGCAGGTGTTGTGGTGTATTCCACCATTGTTCCCTTTTGAATCACTTTCTCTGTTGGAAGAAACTTCAGAAAATGACGCACAGGCGCTTCATAGTTCTTCTTTCTGAGGCGCTTCTTGATGAAGGCAGACGCTGCGGTTCCTCAAATTATTCTTGCTTAATTTGATGTGGTACCTGTGTCTAGTTTGGAAGCATATTGTAGCTGGTCTTGTGACACTGTGTTTGTTTCTGATGTTTTTTAGGAGTAGTTGCAGCTGTGGCGTTCTCAGGAGTCTGAATAAGTGTGGTGGAGATGTCTTCAAAGTTATATTGTGTTTCAGGCCTTTGCTTCTGTCATTTATACCTTACAGGTTTTAGTGCTCTCATTTCTATATAGAAATTAAGCTGAATAAACTCATTCACATTTAAATGTGTGTTACTGTGTAGAGTGTCCCACTTAAACCATGGATCCCTCTGACTGAGTTTATCCTGACTAGAAACAGGTGCAACAAAGAGGCATCTTCCCAAAAGCACATAGAGTAATCTCAGATCTCATTATTGCGTTATGAGACTTTTTAATAATCTGTTGTCAAATCAAGACCTTCTTTTAAATTGCATGCATTTTCTGGGAGTGTCACTTCCACTTTCATGATGAAAGAAGGTTTTATCATATTTAGTTCCTCATTTACTACATAAAAGTGTAACTATTGCATTTTGTTTCATGTCAGAGTCCATAAAGTGTTCTTATGGTGATTATTTAAGTATGTTTAGAAGGATGGAAAGAGAGCCAACACAGACATTGCATGTCACACATCAGCATATCTAGGAGGCCACTGCCTAGAGACCAAATATCAGACTTGTTACTCCACTGCAGCAGCTACACAATCTCAGGAGTCACCAAACACTTTGTGCCTGGAGTTAGGTGAGATGAGAAATATCATTTCAAGCTCAGGGTATAGTCAAAGTTTTTCTGCTCAACAGAATGTAAATTCATCTCAGTCCAGGGACACTATCCTACAAAAAAGTAACACTTGTGGACACAAGAGGCAGTAGAGGATTAGACACAGAACAGTTAGGGTGCGGAAGCAGACTAAACTGAGACTTTGTCCAGTAGATGGCCCCATAGCTCCAGTGTCTGGTTTTAGGCAAGGCCTCAAAACCCCTTCTGCAGATTCATCAATATTCTGTTTCGCAAAGAATATAAAATGACTTGCTTTCAGGTCTTGAGTTTCTACAGTTTGGGAAAGGCAGATACAGCTATGATGCATAACCAACAACAACCCCACCCCCCATCCAATTCCTCTGAATACCCCCTGTCCCATTAAATTTGCAATTCTACCACTGCCTACTAAAAATGAGTTTCATACAGAAGTACACAGAGTTGTGCAGAGATTTTGCCTCAGCCAGACAACAAACAACAAAAACAACACCATATGGGCGATGTTCCAATCATGGCAACAATGTTCCCAAATGGCAGTGCCCTATTTCAGCAGGACAATGCGTCCTGTCACTCTACAGATCTCTTCAGGAATGGTTTAAAGGACCGCCCAAATTCCCCAGGTCTCAATTCAATCAAGTATATGTGCTGGACTAACTAGTCTGACCTATCTGACAGTGTGTAAATGTAACACAATCACGTTGTGAAAACGTATGTAGATGACATAATGGCATGCAGAATGATATTGGGTGCCCCATGCCCTGAGAATAAAAGCTAGTTGCTGTAAGACCAGCTCGGTGAGCTTGGCTCAGCAGCAAATATGAAACCCACCCATTGTCTACGCTGTATACTGTGCATAATTCCTGTACCACCTGTATCCCTTTTTATCAGTTAGATGACCAATGAGTATGTGGAACTATAATAAAAGTTCATATAAAGTCCACAAACAATACCTCATGCAATTCTGTTACCCAGATTGCTTAACCTTCAACAATGCGCATGCATGAGTTCCCGGAAAAGTTTGGTTTTCACTAGCTTCCTCAATTCTTTGAGTCTTGCCCAGCCTTCTCTGTACAAAAAAAACAGCGAAGGCCAAGAACGCAAGAAGTCCTTGTTTTGTCAGTGTCTGAAACCTTCATTCAGTGAGTGAGGAGCTATGGGGAAAGAACACGACGAAACAAGTCCACTACTACCAAACCAGCCGAGACAGATAAGGTGACTTTTTTAATCAGTGGTTTATTCTCTATATATTTTCCTTATTGGATAATTCATTTTTTATTTCTTAATTTTTTAACTTTGAGGTTTTTTAGCTTTTTGTGGGAATATATTGTACATTTTAAATGGTAGCAGTGCATTACTAGTACATTTATACTACAGAGAATTTTGTAAATTGAAATGTATTTGTTAATTTACTTTGTGGCAACCTATTTCAGAACTGGACTGTGTTCCAGTGTATAATAAATGTGCTCCAGTTTACAGTAAGCAATAATACATTTTTGTTCTTGAAGTAAAGAAAGACTGCAAATATGTGTTCTAGAAATGGCCGGCTCTTCCTCGCAGTGTTTTCGGCCGTTTTGGGCAATTTTAACTTTGGATTCGCTCTGGTCTATCCCTCACCGGTGATTCCACAGATTCAAGCAGGGGAAGACCAAAATCTGCACATGGACGTCCATCAGGTGTCATGGTTTGGTGTAAGTATAGTTTTGCACAAAAGTCACATTAATGAATATTAATAAAGAACATTTTCCTCTAAGGATTATGAAGATAGACCTGTGTGCAGTCAGTAATATTGCTTTCCTCTTCTTCCTGCCACTGTGTTTTCCTCTATATTTAACAGTCTATTTTCACACTGGGAGCCACTGCAGGGGGTCTGAGCGCAATGTTGATGAACGACAGAATTGGACGAAAGCTCAGCATCATGATATCTGCAGTGCCGTCCGTTGCAGGCTTTCTTGTGATGGGTGCAGCACAGGGCATTTGGATGCTCCTCCTGGGCAGATTTCTCACCGGTGTTGCTGGTGGTATTACCGCCAGCTCCATTCCTGTAAGTTTGCTGGGCACAGCATCTCATGAGAGAAGCTGCCAGATCAAATTCTGATCAAAGGTAGTCCTGAGCATACTGATTTTATTTTCTGTTACAGAGCTTCAGGAGTAATGATAGAGGTATAAAACAAAATGTACTAAATGAGTAAAGCATTGCCCTCTGTGTAAAATCTGTCACATCATCACAATGTTGTCTTTTAGTTTACTTCCTTACCGGCAGTGATCGTTTTCATGCAACATGTTGCATTCATGTGAATTATGTACACTACCGGTCAAAAGTTTTAGAATACCCCATGTTTTCTGTTTTTTAATATTGAAATTCAAGCGGTTCAGTGTCTCAATGTTCATTCGGCAGAAATTTCTTCCCAACTCTGCAGCAGGAGTTCC
>JBBPCW010277505.1:0-11206 GCA_037974425.1 Phenacogrammus interruptus
TTGTGTGTGTGTGTGTGTGTGTGTGTGTGTGTGTGCGTGCGTGCGTGCGTGCGTGCGTGCGTGCGTGCGTGCGTGCGGGGGCACTCTACACACAACAGCCTCTGTATTTCCTTCTTGTCCATAAAGATGAAGAAGGATGAGGCAGCGCTCTATCCAATCAGTCCAAATCCTCTCCCAGGGCACGGGGGGGCGGGGCTTCCTCAGACAGCAGTGCACGCGCTCAGAGATTTACTGCCTGTGATCCTGCACAGAACTGCAGGCGTTTCTATCTGCATCCACAGAGTGCAGAGAGGCTGAAGTTATCCCACACTAGATCTGAACCTCGGCTCTAATCAGGACGGGCTGTTTTCACACTGGAGACCAAATCTGCAGCTCCCTCATTTTTGAAAAATGAATCTGCGGATTTGCACGAGTGAGGATTTGATTTGGGATTCCACAAAGAGGGTCTGAGTTTCATCAGCTTGTGATTTTTGTTCCCCACCAAGTCACGCTCTCTGACACCGACAGCAATATCCCGCATTATACAGAGCAGCCAAGGCCAATCCTGAGAATATGGTCTCCAGATTGAAAAAGTCACGTTTAGAGCAAAGCCTTTGGAAAATAGCTCTACAGTAAATGCTAACGTGTATTCATTGTTCCAGAGCAAAGGTTTGTGGAGGGTGGCTATAATTATAACCCTTTAATAACTTCCTGTGTGAATCCTGGTATTAAACCACTCTGAGCGGAAACAACTGGATTTTGGGTGGAAACACGACGACACAGAGTCGGCTTACACTCCACTAACCCTCCAGCGCTCTTTACCTCCGACTGGAGACGCTGTTGGAAGTGTCTGGCATCAAGAGGAGATGAGTTTCAGTTCAGGGCCTCAGCACTATACAGTCAACCCCCGAAATTCATGGGGGTTTCTTTCGAAGAGCATCTGTGAATTGTGAAAAACCGCAAATCTGCCTGTAATGCCTATAAGTGTCTTTTTATTGGCTAAATCCTAAATATGCCCCCGAAACACTTACATTTAATTAGAAATTTAATACATCACCCTTAAAGAAATTGTAAAGGTAGACCCATATCCGTACTGCTAGAATGTAAAATACTCAGAGAAACACTCAAGACGCTCCACACTGAAACTCTTCTGATGCTGAATTCTGGACTGCATCTGCCAAAGATGCGTCAAAGGGTAGCAGCCAATCAGCAGCAAGGAGAAATAAACAATGCTCTCGGATTGGCTACTTTCAAACTTCCTGCCTCTGTTTCTCTTGACAGAAGCAACATTTTTTATTCATGTTTTTAGATGGAAAATTAGCTGAATTAACGTTAATATTTATTTTTAATATAAATTGTATTATATCATAATTTAGCACTAAAATGCATGAAGAAACAAAAAAAGAATGCGGAAGATATTTGTGGTTTCTGTGAATTTGCGGGGGTTTCCTCAAACAGTTATCAGTTCGTTTCTAAGAAAATATCAGCGAACGACTGAAGCCCTAAACACACAGTCTGCACTAAACACGAAAGCCATGGGACGCCACGTCCCTGAACAGCTGCCATTAGAACATCAGAAATTGTGCATATTGCAAATAGTTCAAAACCCTAAACAGCTGTTGGTGGACAGACACATCTCAGTAGAGACACAGAGGAGAGTTCACTGGTTGAAATGAACGAGGTAAGAGATGATCATTTCAGAGTCCTTTGAGCCAAAGCCTACAAACCTTTTTTTTGTCTGAATTTTCCAGCGATTTCCAAAATGAAACCTTAAAACAGCTTTTAGTTTCAGGTTTATAAGATTTTCTTCATTCACGATACTATTAAATATAACTGGAACTTAATGTTGGTAGTTCCAGTACATATACAGGGGGACTCCGGACCGAACGCACACTGAGGATTTCCACCCAAGCAGAGGGAGCAGAGTTAGGCTCCTGACCTCCTCACACCCAGCTTTAATGGATTACCAATTTTAAGCTCTCAGAAACACATGGTATAGTGTCACCTACTTAATACCGTTCACACAGAACTCCACATTGGCACAGACACATGACCAGGAGTTTCCTTCAGTAAGTTCTGAGATGCAAAAGAGCTGTAATTAAGTAAAGTGGCCCTTTAAAGTCACGCATGAACTCACAGAGCAGCTCACAGTGAGAAATTCTTTCTCTGCATTTAACCCATTTAACCAATGCGTGTGGAGGAACAGTGTGTGAGGGAGCAGTGTGTGGGGGAGCAGTGTGTGTGGAGGAACAGTGTGTGGGGGAGCAGTGTGTGAGGGAGCAGTGTGTGTGGAAGAACAGTGTGTGGGGGAGCAGTGTGTGAGGAAGCAGTGTGTGAGGAAGCAGTGTGTGGGGGAACAGTGTATGGAGGAACAGTGTGTGGGGGAGCAGTGTGTGTGGAGGAACAGTGTGCGTGGAGGAACAGTGTGTGTGGAGGAACAGTGTGTGTGGAGGAACAGTGTGTGGGGGAGCAGTGTGTGGAAAGCATTGTGTGTGGAGGAACAGTGTGTGGGGGAGCAGTGTGTGAGGAAGAACAGTGTGTGGGGAAGCAGTGTGTGAGGGAGCAGTGTGTGGAAAGCAGTGTGCGTGGAGGAACAGTGTGTGGGGGAGCAGTGTGTGTGGAGGAACAGTGTGTGAGGGAGCAGTGTGTGTGGAGGAACAGTGTGTGGAGGAACAGTGTATGGAGGAACAGTGTGTGGGGGAGCAGTGTGCGTGGAGGAACAGTGTGTTGGGGAGCAGTGTGCATGGAGGAACAGTGTGTGGGGGAGCAGTGTGTGTGGAGGAACAGTGTTTGGGGGAGCAGTGTGCGTGGAGGAACAGTGTGTGGGGGAGCAGTGTGCGTGGAGGAACAGTGTGTGGGGGAGCAGTGTGTGTGGAGGAACAGTGTGTGGGGGAGCAGTGTGTGTGGAGGAACAGTGTATGGAAAGCAGTGTGTGTGAGGGAGCAGTGTGTGAGGGAGCAGAGTGTGAGGGGGCAGTGTGTGTGAGGGAGCAGTGTGTGTGTGGGAGCAGTGTGTGTGAGGGAGCAGCGTGTGTGTGGGAGCAGTGTGTGTGAGGGAGCAGCGTGTGTGTGGGAGCAGTGTGTGTGTGGGAGCAGTGTGTGTGAGGGAGCAGTGTGTGTGTGTGGGAGCAGTGTGTGTGAGGGAGCAGCGTGTGTGTGGGAGCAGTGTGTGTGAGGGAACAGTGTGTGTGAGGGAACAGTGTGTGTGAGGGAGCAGTGTGTGTGAGGGAGCAGTGTGTGTGTGGGAGCAGTGTGTGTGAGGGAACAGTGTGTGTGAGGGAACAGTGTGTGTGAGGGAACAGTGTGTGTGGAAGAACAGTGTGTGTGGGAGCAGTGTGTGTGTGGGAGCAGTGTGTGTGTGGGAGCAGTAAATGCAGAGATTATGTAGGAGATGCTGTATATCTGGGTACAGCTGACCTGCACGACTTCATCAAATGGTTCAACTTTCCCCGTCTGTCTGACAGTTGGAGAGAAACGTCTCTCTGTTTTAACGCTCAGTGTCTCTCCTTCCCAGCCCTGTCCGATTAAACGCTTAAGGGAGGGGCTGAGAAACAAGTCAAAACACTAATTAAAGAGACATGGTGGAATCCCTCTCCTTCTCCTTTGGGGTGTGTAGGGCAGATCATCCAGAGGGTAGGTTGTAATTTCCTCCCATGAATAGTTTGGGAAAAGCAGTAGTTTTGTGAATCTCTATAGAACCTCCCAGAAATAGCAGATGCTCATTTTTAGCCTCTCACCGCACACTCGCCCCCACAACTGTATCTGTGCCTCATTACAGTTTTCTTAGTCTTGACATCATGAAGAGCCTCAGCAAACAGAGCCCTGACCCGAACCTGCTGAGGAAATTCAGACGTGTTCATCCTGACGATGCTTTCCGTGCCAACCCAGAGACTTTGTGCCAGGCAGACGCAAACGGAGGCTGAGACAAATTGAGATGATTCATCCCCTCTTCTCTCCGCCTCCTCCTCCTCCTGCCTCTGCACTCCTTCTATCCACATCTGACTCTGTGGTGTAATGAGAAGCCGGCGGATGCTGGGCAGCGTCACTTTCGGGTGAGTTTTCCTGAACTTTCTGCGTGAGGCCTTAGTGCTGCGGCAGAGACCGACACCCGCCGTCCTCTGAGTCACGCCCTGTGATCCGCCCTCATTCTCCCCGTGGGCCATGATTACCGGGGGACCCCGACGTTTTTCAAAGTAACAGCCTTCCTTTAAACGTAGCTGATATAGAGAAATGTTTGGTGTTTAGTTCTGCACTGGTGCAATGAAACTGAAATACTGTCGAATGGCAGATCAGTTCCTACGAAAGTAACGGAACCCGAATTTTGGTTCAGCCTCAGTCTCTTACTGATCCTAACACAGTAAAACCATAATCTACACCAGGGGTCACCAACGTGAGGTCCTCAAGGACCACATGAGTAGCCGGCGGAGCTGTTCTAAAAACATTGAAAATGACTATGTCTGAAAAATGAAATAAAAACATGTTTATTATACATGAAGTTTAGATTAGGTAAACTCCCAGTGTACTGGGAGCCCTTCGTGTGGCTCAGTACACGTGTGGAGGTAGCTCAGTGGGCTACCTCCACACGGGCCTCCGGACCATGAGGTCATGGGTTTGAATCCTACCTTCAGCACCACCACTGGGTCTCTTAACCCCAAGTTGCTCCAGGGAGACTGTCGTTCCCTGTAGTTAGGGAATGGAAGTCACTTTGGCTAAAAGCGTCTGATAAATGCCGTAAATGTTAAAGGAAATATGCAGTACAGTAGTGAAAGTGCACTGGGGCACGCCTCGTTACTGCATATTACACGTATTCTTTCACCGCACACAACCAAACTACTTCACCCTCGTAGTCCATACAATGCGTACACCGAAACACTCAAGTCTCAATTATCCAGTTTTTAAGGGAGTGAGTGTCATCACCCCCTATACTTACAGATACAACATGTCAGTGACATACTATTATTTATACAAAAAATGTATGCTGGGCAACGTTTACAATTTTTAGCGGTTATATGCAAAATTGAACAGTTAATTCAAAAAGAGTTTCTTGTATTTTTAAAGTACTGCTGTGTGAACAAAAGTGCAATAACGTTTGGTTTAAACACTTTAAACAAATAAGGATCTTTTTAACAGCAGCATTCCCTTTAACACAGTCACACAGTTACAGTTCAAAAATTTCTGTAAATCTCAACTTAAACATATAATCAAATCAAATGTAAAACCAAAGCTATTCACCACTGCAGGGCATCCAGGTTTTATCTAGTTTATCATAGAGAAACAAGTTCCTCTTAGAGTCCAGAGCAGTATAGCAGCTGCTCAGGGGACCATCTCAATATAAAAGTCTCCGCATCTGAATACAGTGTCATTAAAGTGACATTTGGGGGAATGGCCAGGTGTTCAGTATAATATGTACAAGAGAAATGGCAGTGCATGTCAGATGGTTTTCGCAGGCATCCCATTACTTTTGTCCATATTAAATGTATACTTTCAAAATGAAAGATTTTTTTTTAAAAACTGCGTTAATAAAAAAATGAGCCCTAATAAAAATGAGTGAAATGTTTTGAAGTGCTACTGCTTCTTTCACGTGTTCCCCTGTGAGCTCAGAGAGTGAGGCGGAGAGTGTGTTACCTTGGCGTAGTCCAGTGGGAGCTGGTCCTCCGGGCACTTGAAGACCCCCTCACTGTAAAGAAGAGAAGAACAGATCACATTAGTGCCATCTGAGCGCAGCAGAACCGCAGAATACCTGTATTATGAACGAGCCAATCAGTGTTGATCATTTCTCTCCTTTTTTTTAAGCCAGCATTGTGACTGAAGGCCAGTTTACGAGGCTTTGTTTACAGTAACACATGGATGCGTGTGAGGAGACCAAAAAAAGGTCTGTCGAATGATGAGGAGCTCGAAGCTCTCCAGATTCTCCACCCACACGTTCCAGCAGGAGAACTGAGTAATCAAACAAAGGCACGGATCCAGCCTCAGCTCACAGCCGCGTGACGGTCTCCGAGCCCTTTACTTTAAACCGTCCTGTCCGTCTCCCTCAGGGCCTACAGTCAGGACCAGTGAGGTCACCGACCTGGTGCACCTCCCTCTAGTCTAAAACGCATGATGTTAAAAGCCGCTCTAGATGGTCCTCCCCCCTGCTGTACTGCACTGTCCTGTATTCCCTTTGAGAAGAGGCCGCACTGCCCAGAGGGCCCTGCAGCACTGGGGCTGCTTTATTTTCTGCTCCTTGTCTTTAGCCACTGGGGAAATATTGATTACTCAGTTTCTCTGTTCATGGGGCGGGACAGGCTGTACCGGTTAGACACTGTGCTCGACTGTAGCGCTCCGCATGCAGAGAGAGAAGGAGGGAGGGATTATGTGATTTAGGGTCAGTTTAGAGGAGTGAAACAGGTCATTAGTGAGGCCCTTCTGGCAGCAAGGCCAGTCCTCAGCACTGCTGTCACCAGGACTTACTCACTCTAGTAAACAATGGAAATGACTGCAGGCATCAGACGAAAGGAGGTGTGTGTGTATGTGTGTGAGAGAGCAATTGCATGTGTATGTTTGTGTGTACTTGTATGTATGTGAATTTGTGTGTGTATTTGTATGTGTGTGTGTATATATTTGTATGTGCGTGTGTGTATTTGTGTGTGTGTGTGTATTTGTATGTATGTATTTGTATGTGTGTGTGTATATATTTGTATGTGCGTGTGTGTGTGTATTTGTATGTGTGTATGTATTTGTATGTATGTGTGTGTATATTTGTATGTGCGTGTGTGTATTTGTGTGTGTGTGTGTATTTGTATGTGTGTGTGTGTTTGTATGTGCGTGTGTGTGTGTGTGTATTTGTATGTGTGTGTGTGTGTGTGGGGGGGGGGCTAAATTCTTATTACTTAATTCTTATGGTCGCTACACATAACTACTGCATTTAAAGTTCTTGGGTAAAAACCTTGTATCTCCAGTATACTAGCTAACAGGAGAAGGATAACATTTTCTCTCATCACTTCTATTAATCCAAGAATGTCACCATGACAGCAGCTGGCATGGTCTAACAATTTTTGAAGAAAAAAAAAAAAAGAAAACAGATGCTAAGTTTTGTTCTAATAGTGACGATATGGTACACATGCAATAAGGCCTCACCGTTTTGTGAGCTGATACCAGTTCTGGTTTTAAAAAAAAAAAAAAAAAAAAAAAAAAAAAAAGCCCATTAGTGTTTTTTCCTCCAACCTTGAACTTAAATAGCAGAAGCTTTTAAAGCCCAGTTTGTATTGATGTTATTATACATGATCGCATGCTGTGCAGTCCTTACATTTATCAGTGCATCGAATCCACACACAGCTGGGCAGCTGGTGGCCTAGAGGTGAGGGAGTTCAGAAGGTTGTGGGTTTGAATCCCAGGACTGATAGTGGCACCACTGAGGTACCCTTGAGTAAAGTACCGTCCACACACACACTTCCTCTCGGGCGCTGTGTTCCTGGCTGCCCCTTGCTTCACTTGGTGAATGGGTTAAATGTGTTAAATTCAGAGGAAGAGTTTCACACTGGGTGCTGTTGTGTGGTCACTTTACGCTTTACTGAGTTAATAAAGTCATGAGCATAACAAAGAGCGCCCTTCCTTTTCAGGTTAACAGGCACTCCCTGCACAGTCAGCACATCTGAAGGATTAAAAGTGAGAGTAAGTGCAGCCTCTCCATCAGCTGCTGGTGAGCTGGAGGAGCTCCTCAGGAAGTCCCTGATGAACGGCCCCAAAACAAAAGGACGTCCAGTCTGACCGAGAAACAAGGAAACACTGTCCCCACTGAGTCCCGTGGTCTTAATCTGGAGGGGGTGAAAAGTCACCTGACAGGGACCAATACAGACCCTCAGTGTAAGCAGGGCAGGGAGGGGGTCTGGCGGCCTGAAGCTTAATGCACAGCCTCGTTTACTCCATTAGGGTCAGTGTGTCAGTGGGGCACTTTGTGAGCAATTAATACCCACAATGGGCCTAAAAAGTAATCAATTGTGCAGCAGAGGCTGGGCTGTCAGTGTTCCAGCCACACTGGTGAATAAAGGGTTTATTACAGGAACATCAGAGCCCCTCATTCACACTGACTACACAGACGCCGCCGCTGTCTGAGGCCCCGGCTGAGATGCATCTGTTAGAAGTGTAAAAAAAGACCCACGTGTCAAAAGTCTTCTCCAGCTGTGAAATCTGACTGGATTGAGCTGTGTTCAATAATCCAGATACAAAAAAAAAATCCATTTCTGTTTTAATGCACAAGATCATTAAAAGGCATTGTGGTGTTTACATAATCATCTTGAACAGCTTTCTGGCAACTCACAGTCCACAAATAAAACTGACCCAATCATCTAGAACACAAACAAACTACATAATAAACACCAAAACAACCCAGATGTTTCTGTCAGTCAAGCTTTAGTTTGGCAAATAATGATCATATTTATCCAGCAATGTTTCCTATTCGGAATGATGCTCAGATAAATGTGTTTAGATTGGAGTAAAGGTCTGCAATAGAAACTGAAGAGGAGTTTAGTGCATAATCTATAACACTCTTGGGCTCATTTTAAACATAAACGGAAAAAAGCTTGGAACACAGTAATCCCCCAGTTTTATGCGCATCAGGAGTTGTGGATTATTTTTGAGAACCGAATTTTTTTTACGCGGAAATCCCCACCACAACATGAAAACTGCAAATATCCTTCACCTTATCTTTGCTTTTCTGGGAGACGCCTGTGTCATTTCCAATCAAGAAGAAACTTGCTGGTTGAATAAAAGCAACTAAGTCCAAATTTGCCAGCGGTATGACGAATTCCAGGCTTAACTAAATATATTGTGCCAATTTGCCACCTGTGGGACTAATAAAGGTTTATCTTATTGTATCTTATCCCTTGAGTCCAGTTTGTTTATTCAATATGGTTTATTTTCAGAATCAATTCTGAATCATTTCAAAATATTCACACTGAGTCAAATCATGATGAATTGAATGTGTTTCGGATCGCCGTGAGGTTGCAGGTTTACAGCCCCAGCAATCCAACAGAAAGAGGCAGGGCTGAACGGGGGAATCGCCTGCCGCCTCAGCCTCGCGCTGTCAGGCCGATTTCTTCCAGGCAGGAAGAGAAAAGACCTGCAGCCACACATTCGGCTGCTCAGGACCCGGCACTAACGCCAGCTGACTGCTCAGCGCCGGCCCGGCCCAGAGCTCCACACCGCTCGGGGACCACAGATTAAGATTAGGACACGCAGGGACAAAGACAAACAAGCAGCTACAGAGCTGCAGCACAAAGAAGGACTTTAATCCCTCGGACAACACCCCCCCTCCCCTTCCACACTCATAATCACCAAAACAACAGTTTCACCCTTCGGTGCAAAGTCGGGGGGTCAGGCTTCCAACACTTGCTACTGTTGTGTGATAAAGATGTTGTACATATCAAATTAGCCATCTTAAAGTGCACCTTGGTCCATTTTATAAAGAACAGGATGTCGCACGGTGTGCGAAACCGCAAACACAAGTCTATTTCAGATTACTAATCAGACTAATTAGAGGTCGTAAGCTTCTACTGTTCTTTTGCTACATGGGAGTTCCGGCACAGAACTGAAACAGCAAACCCAAACCCGAGTGACCGGCTCGACCCGGGTAGAAGGGACACTGTAAATGTGTCTGTGGTTTGAGTTACTACTTTAAACTAATGCGGTTCTTCCTCTAATGGCTTTGCTTCCATGAAATCCACAAAAATAATCTGGCACAATTTTTTGCAAAAACTTAATCGCATACATTCTCAAGGGAGGCTCTACGTCCTGCATGTTGTGTTTTGTTTACTGCATTAAATTTTCAGACGTCCCGCTGGTCTTTAACAAGGAAGTGGGCTGCTGTAATCGACACTCTCCTCTCACAATGAGTTGGATGGTGAAACACTACTAGAAGTTCCTCAAAGCTCATTATTGCCATTTGGTTTAAGAGAGAACCAGAGATTTGTTTTCTTTGAATTATTCAGGTTCTGTAAACGCTGCATCATTTTTCTTATTCTGATGTTTTGTCGTTTCCTTTAAAGTGATGCTTTAAAGAACTATATTTTAATTTGGAAATGGTGTCAGCAGTTCTTAAAAACGAAGGCAAAGCTGTTCGGTGCAATATTCGCAGCAAAAAAAAAAAGATCAAACTTGAGGAACTGCAGCGGTCTCTTATTTTTTCTCCAAAGCTGTGTCATGTATCCTGAAACCTTTGACCAATCACACACACCTTCACCAAAGAAAACCTCTGCAATGATCGAGGACACAGTTCTCATTATGCTCTTCAACTCTGGCTGCTTTATTTTCCTGGCTGGGTGGAGAGAGGACAGAGAGCTTCGAGAGATGGTCTAAAGGGGGTTCTCCACTGACTGGTACCAGTTTGGTTCGGTTCGGTTCGGTTCGACTCTGTTCAGTTTGGTTTCGGACCTACAGTTTTCCACTACAACTGGATGCTATAGCGACCAAACATTCTGAGCAGCAGCCTGAGCAGAGCGCTCTAAACTGAGGTAAACAACCCGGCATCATAAGAATCGGCAGCATGGATGAAATCAGAGGGGTTTTATTTCTTATCCTTGGTTTGTGGCTGTTTGACACAAAATGGAGACAATTGGCTTAAAGAAGCAACATTAGGCTAATGCTAATGCTAATATTCAGTCAACACTGCCGTAACCATAGCGACCACCAACAGGAACCCCCAATATGTACACGTCATCATTTAGTATTGGTTCAGCACGCTTGGTAACTTTGCCAAGGTGGTACCAAGAATGGTACCAGGTACCAGACTTTAGTGATGGAAAAGCAAAAAAGCGAGTAGAGTTGAAATGAACTGAGCCGGTACCAGTCAGTGGAAAACCCCCATATGAGGGACCTGCGGATGCTGAAGAAACACTGAGCTGCACTTTAAAAAGCTACAGTGTCCACTGATCTGTATATAGGGAACTGGAGTAACAGGGTTTGGGAGTTTGCCAAAAGGTTTTTAATGCTCATCCCAAAGCCAACCCACTTTCTTCCACAGGCCTCAGAGCTGGATTAACCTTTACATACAAACAAAAGTGGATGAAAACGCGTCCAATCTCGTCTATCTGGCTTTCTGTCTCCAGGCAAACGCTGCAGCTCTCGAGGGGTTTGAAAAAAATGAGTCTCGTTTTCATCTCTGCTGGAGTTCCCAAAATCCAGGTGTGTGTGTGTGTGTGTGTGTGTGTGTGTGTGTGTGTGTGTGTGTGTGTGTGTGTGTGTGTGTGTGTGTG
>JBBPCW010277604.1:0-11198 GCA_037974425.1 Phenacogrammus interruptus
ATCAAGTTTACTCTTTCTCGTGATGGAGTTTTCCTCCACGAGTTTAGTAACGTCAGCAAATTGAAATTTGGGCGAATGTGTTAGAGAAGTTGTGTACACTCTGTCCCATTTTCTCCGATCCCGGGTTTTCTAATGCATTGGCGCTTGGCCGGAACTAAGTTTTCCCTACCATTGCGTATTTCCGGTTTTTGTGAAAAAGGTCCATTGCGGATGCTTTTTACACTCTGTGTCTCCTGGTATGTACATCTGTCCCTTGTTGTTCATTATATCAGCTCCACTTCCCATACAGAAGCAATTTGTATTTTACAATTAGAGGATTTAGTCATTGCATTCTCTACATCTCTTAACACCCTTTACCATGTTTATCAATGACCAAGACCATTGAGAGCCACCAATGTGCAGGTATTGTGCTGTTGGGTCTGTTGTAAAATGTTCTTACTAAACTGCTTGCTTGGAAATAACATGAGAAAATCCCATTTGCAGTATTTTTGTCATTATTGTCATCATAGCAACATAATAAACCATGAATATCAATTTCTGACTGCATTTGGCTTCGTGTAAATAAAATGAAAAAAACTTGACTAGAAGGGATTCAGACTTATTTATTCGGGAATAATATTTATTTGGAGCACCTAACGCTTGAGAACAATGCAGCCAAAAGTGCAAATGTTGTAACATTTTTGCATAGTGTATAGTGGCCTTGTACATTGGTTAAATATACAAGATCAAGAGGCTAGTTGTAACATTTGATGTTAAAGTAAGCAAGGCTCCAGGTGGCAACTAAAATGGGCACCAATGCGACTAGATGATTCATTTTGCAACTAGTTTTTTAATTTCAGTCGCCAGTGGAAATTATTCCACAATTATTGTCTCGCATAACCAAGAGAAATTAAAATAACTGTCATTCCTTCTATACTATCACCTGACTAGTTATGAGAATTTCAACTCTTTTTAAGTCAGATCATTTGGATCCAACCACTAAGAAGATCCGGCTCCCAAACGCATAGACAGACAGGGTAGACAGCGCATTCCCGGTGTTCCCAGTTCACACGATATGTCAGCGTGTGGCTATATTGCGAGTGGCGAAAGCATCATGTAAATACAGGTAGATGTGGATTTTCAGATGAAAACACAATATCACCAGGGCTGGACTGGCCACCGGGGCCCCACTCACTGTCATTCTTCCGGGGGTGCTGACAGGATTTCGCACCGGCCCAAATTTACCTGGCCAGCCCAAATTCCCAAATACCCGCTGGCCAGTCCAGACCAGAATATCACTATAGTGTCTAAGTGTTAAGTATATACAGGACAGGACCTAAAATCCCTGAAACAGAACAGTCTTACAGTTTTTCTGTGTTGCCTGGCAATCCTTTGGCAATGTGGTGCAGCTTTGAGCTGTGCATACACGGCCCATTTTGAGACAATTTTCCACACGTGCGACCATTTTGGGGTTTTGCCTTACTCGTGTGTCGTGCATCATGTATACATGGGGTAACGAGAAACTATTAACACCTCACAACCAGCTCCCGATCAGCAGTGGTATGGTTGCAAGAAAATCAAACTTGTTTGAAATCCTGGTTGCCGTTCGTGAGGGTATTGCACTGTTGAAGCAGTGTCACGAGCCGATTTAACACAACCTCTCACACTGCGCATGCGCAATCACAGAAATGGAAGTGGGAAAGATGGAGCAGCATGGCAGCACAGAGTGTGATCTGGACACAGGTGATGGAGGCCCAACTTGTAGAACTTTAGCAATCTCATCCGAGCCTTTTCGAAGTGGCCTCACAAATTTATCACGACCGCAACAACCGTGAGAAGAGATTCATGGACAATGCTACTCAATTGGCTATGACTATACAAATTGTTTTCACAATTTGATACAAGATATTTTTGTATCAATTTAATGAAGCTAATAATTGTCCAGCGGTTGATTTATTGTTAGTACTTACAAAGGGAATTGTCTGTTATTTAGTCTGTTTTGGTCTGTTTGACGTCTGGTGAACCTTCGTAGGTCACCAGAATATTAGGAGGCAGGGGCACTGAGCTAGAGGTGGTATGAGAGTGAGTGTGAGTGTAATCATTAGGTGCCAGGTGTGCACATAGCAAGCACCAGTGGGAGAAGGCACCTAATGATTGTGTCCAGCCGTGTTTTGTTAAGGTGTGTAAGTGTCCGTGTTGTGAGTTTGTATGAATGTGGTTAAATCTTGGCTGAGCCAGGGAGTCTGTGCGTGGTCACCCCAGTGATATTGTGTATCTTGATTTGTGTGCTGGAGGGATGGTGTCTGAGCACCAGTTAGAAAACCTATCTCTGTTTGGGCTGAAGTCAGCCACTGAGAAAATGTATCGCTCTGCTGTATGGAAAGTGAAAATTCAGTCATACACCACAGCGTGAACAGCACGAAATACTCCCTCTGCATTTAACCCATTCACCAAGTGAAGCAGGGGGCAGCAGGAACACAGCGCCCAGGGAGCAGTGTGTGGGACGGTACATTGCTCAGGGTTCCTCAGTGGTGCCTATCGGCCTTGGGAATCGAACCAGGACTTTCTGATCGCAGGGTGAATGCCTAACCACTAGGCCACCAGCTGCCCCTGGTGGGAGCTTTCCTGTCTGAGTCTGTGATGAGTGTGCTTGTGACTTTTTCCCGAGTGATGGTCTCACCCAGGTGCAGATCTCTGAACTACAGAGGGGAATGAGAAGAGGAAAGCCTTCAAGAAAGAGGAGTCGGTGTTTACAAGTGGCACGTGCGCTGTCTGCTTATTTCCTTCCTCTCCCTCTCTCTGTTTGTGTCCCATGCAGGAGTGAACTAACGAGTCAATCTCACACATGGTGAGACATTCATCAAAGACTGTGGAAAAGGAAAGAGAGAGAAACTGTAAGGACTTTGTGAGTGAACCGGATTTCCCCTCGGAGAGAAGGTCCTTTGGGGAAAGGCGGAGTCTGGCCTGTGACAAAGGAGGTTCAGACGGGTGAAGGTCCCCCTTGTTTTGGTGAAGCTCCTTCGTTTATGTGCTTGTTTTGTGTTGTACTTGTGTACTCTTTATTTTCAATAAATACAGCCTCTCTGGAATTCTGCTACCTGCTGCTGTGTCTCTCTCCCTCAGCCGACATGACAGCCTGGCCCAGACAATCTGATTAATCAAAGATACACTGACTGCTTGCCCTGATGTTGACTGTTGGATAACATGCTCTGCTTCTTTGACCTCCTTGTCTGTCCCCTTAAAATGAATCATTAAGCCTCCACTGTGTTTTAATGAGTGTTTTGACCATATGATGCCGGTTCGGCATCTGTTGGCAAACTATCATGGCACACATCACAGGACAGCTTTTCAAAATGTGTCAAATAACAGTTTTATTATATTTGGCCATTATAAAATCCCGTATTATAGTGCTTACATTTGGCCAAAACGTTTGGAGGCTGACTTGAACGCAGGAATGTATAGCTTTGCTATCGTAGTCTGTCTTAGCTAAGGTTTATAAAATGGGATGTTAAAATGGCCAAATATATTCAAAACAATTGTTCAGCCGTACCATGTTTTACTTTGGAAACAATTTAGTCCTTGTTGTGAAAATATAATATGACATGACAATATTTTATGTTTGACAGAGATTTTGGCTTCTAAAAATTCATTTGGCTCCCAAATATTTTCTGTTTAGGAGCCAATGGCTCCTAAGGTTTTTATTCTGTCTGGAGCACTGGTAAGGAAAAAGGACGCAACAAGGTTTAAATTCTTGCTCATTCCACATGTAATGAGGTTTAGAGGGAATCTTTAAGGCTGTGATAGTCACAGATCACCACTTTTTACAGCAATTGTATTACTGCATCCTGGATCTGGCACATCTACAATGCATTACTCAGTAAAAGTCAATAAATACAAGTGCTGATTATATTTGAGTGTAATGCCAAAAAAGCTCTTTACAACTTACTTTGAAAATCTGTTAAGGATCAACATATGAATCATTGACTCAAATTCTGAGTTTGTTTTGAGAAGGTGAGAATGGAACGAGGGCAATGCTACACTGTTACAGATTGCTGTAATTTGTACAACAAATTTAAACAGTATTGTTTAATCATTTTACAATATATACATGTAATTTGCAATGCATTGTGGGGAAGAAAAATAATTACAATATTTTACAGCATTTTTAGTCCGACAGATAAGCTTAATTACAGCACAAATGTGCTGGGTTTGTGTTACTTGCACTTCACAATAACATATTGTATAATATTCGAATCACATTCGCATTATGGGTATTTGCGGTTTTTGTGGAGAAGTTAATTTACTCAGGAATTATACGGTGGAGCTAACAAAGGAGACAACGCTGAACATCACTGGTGAGTTGATATTTTGTTTAGTATATAACAGTATAAGTAGTGCTGTCAAGCGATTAAAATTTTTTATCTAATTAATTACATGGTGTGGCGATTAATTAATCGAATTAATCGCATTTAATCGCACATACATACAGACATTACAAGAAGCAATTTTTACCATTTATTATTGAATACAAGCCTATACCTTAGGCTACAATGGTCATGACATCACTGACTGAACACAAACCTATGAATTAGGTTACAGTATATGACAGCTGTAACTTATTGAACACAAACCAATGACACTGGTTACAACAACACAATTGGTTATAAACGACAGTTTTAATTATTACTGAACATAAACCAATGTCTACACAAACACACGCACAATGGGTATGGAGGAACAGCTAATCTTAAAAGTCTCTGAGTGTCCAGAATCTACAAAGCCTACAGCATATTCTCTCTTGGTGCTAACAGAGCTAGCGCTAGTGCTAACTTCATTTTACTGAAATGGGAGAGATGCGTTTGAACCTAGTTGTAGTTCAGCAGAAACTTTAGTCTTTACTTTATGTTCAGATATTTGCTTTGAGTTGGCGTGTTGTTTTGCCACTCGAGGTAGATATTGCAAACTCCTGTTAATTTTTCTGTTTTAAATTCAGTGGGGAAACGGCAATAACGCTTATTTCAGCCTTATAGGCTAGTCAACGAAGCTAAAGAGTACTATTTGAAGTAGCGAAGTTTACTGCTTGGCCTTTTTTTTATTTTTACATTTTAGAGCATATAGTATCTTCTAGTAAACAAGCTATTGAGTTTTTTTTTCTCAGCTAATGATGAGTTCTCAAAAAATGTATTACTGCAAACGGTGTAACCATGAAAGTATGTCAATTTTAGCTTTCATTCAGTTTATAAAACTGCATAGCAATGCACCAAACTGCCCACTCATCTGTGGTGTTCTAATCTGTTCTCATGCATTTAAAAAATTTGCTGCCTTCGAGTCTCATCTGTATAGAGACCACAAGGGTTACCAAACAGCTGTCAGGGGTGCTAAGTTTAAACAGACTGATACAATTTTGATTTGCCAGATTGAATTTTGTCAGATTACATCCACTAACTCTTTTGCAGTGTTCGGGCACCGCAGCAACAACATGGAGCTCACACAAAACTCTCTCTTTGTTTCACCATGTGCTCTTTATTAAGCCCTAGTTCTCCATCTATTGCATGTCAAAATAAGAGTCCCAAACTGGCCTGCTTACCTCCATCTCTCCAAGGTCTCCACAACCTGCTGTCTACTCTCAGTACAGATCCCAATGTCATCTGCAAAATTCATAGTCCATGGGGGACTCCTGTCTGATCTGTCCATTCGTCTGTCACCCTGTCCATCAGCATTGCAAACAAGTGAGGGCCTCCAACCTTGAATACAGTGGGTACGCAAAGTATTCAGACCCCTTAGGGTCATTGTCTTGTTGGAAGGTAAACCTTCGGCCCAGTCTGATGTCCTGAGCACTCTGGAGAATGTTTTCGTCCAGAATATCCCTGTACTTGGCCGCATTCATCTTTCCCTCAATTGCGATCAGTTGTCCTGTCCCTGCAGCAGCAAAACACCCCCACAGCATGCTGCCAACATGCTTCACTGTTGGGACTGTATTGGACAGGCGATGAGCAGTGCCTGGTTTTCTCCGCACACACCGCTTAGAATTAAGGCCAAAAAGTTCTATCTTGGTCTCATCAGACCAGAGAATCTTATTTCTCACCATCTTGGAGTCCTTCAGGTGTCTTTTAGCAAACTCCATGCAGGCTTTCACTTGTCTTTCACTGAGGAGAGGCTTCTGTCTGGCCACTCTGCCATAAAGCCCCAACTGGTGGAGGGCTGCAGTGATTGACTTTCTACAACTTTCTCCCATTTCCCGACTGCATCTCTGGAGCTTAGGTTCTTCTTTACCTCTCTCAATAAGGCTCTTCTCCCCCGATAGCTCAGTTTGGCCGGACGACCACCTCTAGGAAGGGTTCTGGTCATCCCTAAAGTCTTCCATTTAAGGATTATGGAGGCCACTGTGCTCTGAGGAACCTTAAGTGCAGCAGATATTTTTTCGTAACCTTGGCACAAGGTTTCTTTCTGTGCCTTGCCACAATTCTGTCGCTGAGCTCTTCAGGCAGTTCCTTTGACCTCATGATTCTCATTTGCTCTGACATGCATTGAGAGCTGTAAGGTCTTTTATAGAAAGATGTGTGGCTTTTCTAAGTCCAATCAGTATAATTCATCATAACCTTCAGAGTAAACATTGCGTCTGTAGTACTTGTTCCTGGCATGAAACCATATTGTGGCGCATGACCCTTTTTCTTGAAACCTGTTCTACACTTCTTCATCACTCCTCTCACTCTCCAAAATTCCTTTAAACAATTTGGTCAAAACTACACTGCCATCCCCCAAAGCCTGTTTTAACTCCTCCCTGAGCTCCACCTTATAGTCATCCTTCTTCAACCCCCACCACTTTATCCTTGCCTCTGCTCTCAATGTCCTCCTCTTTATGACATCCAGCATAATCCTACAGACCATCAGCCTATGCTGCCTAGCTATGCTCTCTCCAGCTACGCTATCTCTAACCTTTTTCAGATTCACCATTCTACATAGGATATAATGTAGGTTATAATCAGATGCTGTCATATGTTTTTTTATTCTAGTACTGTAATAACCTACATTAATGAACTGGTACGCACCCAAATGAAAAGTTTTTCACCATACTATGGGTGCTGGAGACATTACAACGCCTGACTGTATCCCAGCATCGCACGGAATCTCCCAAAGTTAATAATGGACCAAAGGGGCAGATCACTCCTTTCTGCACTGGAGAATGGGTCTCGTACAGGCGGGCCCTGAAGTCAAGGGGGCGGAGAACGCAGTGACAGAAGCACTAAGATCAGGCCTGGTCTGACTGAATTTTGATTGGTGTAGAAGCAAGTCTCTGCGGAACCACATTTTAAAATGTTATTATTATTTTTCTTTTTAAGGTTTTCCTTTCCTGAGTGGTGGTACTTAGAGATCCAGTGTGTAGTTACTCAAATTAGGTATGCATTTGTGCAGTGAAGACTGAAAACTGGTGCGCATTTGTTGTACCACATACGCCAATTCTTGTTTGCATTTATGTCAATCCCTGGTTATAATCCACCTGTGTGCATCTTCCTCTACTCTTATATGTCAATCTGTGTTCCTCCCACTTCTTAAAATATGTGTTCACCACAGCCATGTCCATCCTATGCTCCAAATACCTTATATGTATATTGTTCAGTGTTATTGGAGCCTTTCCAGATGTGTAAGCTACCTATGCCACGTTCATTAATGCTCTCCCATACTCTCATAGATGCTGGCTTACTGCATATGATCACATAAAATGCAGTGCTGCCTGAGGGCCCAAAGATCATGTCCATTCAAGTTTTACACAATGTCCCGTTCATACAGAAATTACTCAGGATTTTCTGAATCTTTTAATATTATATACTGTAGAAGATTTTTACAGAGTTGGAAACACCTCCCCATCTTTACTTTCGAATGATCGCTACCTGTTCACAATCTGGGTTGTGGTCAGGGGAGCCTAGATCTTAAGAATT
This sequence comes from Phenacogrammus interruptus, assembly GCA_037974425.1. Lineage (NCBI taxonomy): Eukaryota > Metazoa > Chordata > Actinopteri > Characiformes > Alestidae > Phenacogrammus > Phenacogrammus interruptus. The sequence goes on from JBBPCW010277604.1 coordinate 7,917, forward strand.
CATGACGTTCATCCTCCACTTGAGTGAGCACACGTGCTAGGTTACCAGTCTCCATGGTTCTGTGGTTGCTCCCTCTCTCAACTCCACAGTGATAACCAGTTGGTGTAATTAACCTCTACTGCCTCTCTAAAACCCCAGAACAACAGATATCTGACACCTGTCTTTGTTGATGCTGCTAGAGCTTATGGTTCTTCTTAGAAGGCTGGAAAACCTGTTTGTCCCAAAACGGATGTGGCAGCAAAAAAGTAATTTTTGTGTTGGTTCACGACAATTTGAGCCTATATTTTGTATGAATTCCGATGCACACTCCATGCTCAGCATCCCTATAAAATTACACATTTATTAGCTTACTAATATATGCATCTTCCATCTAGATGTGATTAAAATGAAGGACTGTCATAAGGAACCAGTTTTTCAGCATGGCGTTCAAGTGAGTCGCAACGTTTTGAAAGTCTTAAATCAGTACCATCAGAAGCCATAATAATTAATGTTTCTTTTGGGTTGAGTGGAGTTTTTACAACATCCTGAAAGAGTAAAAAGTACAAAAAATCGAAAAGTCTTTGACTGTCCAAGAAAATGCTTGATTTTAAAAGCTTGTCAAGTCTTGATATCTGCTCTTATCTCCGATATCTACTTTTTTTCCACACTTTTTCTTACCCTGTACTTTTTGTTTGCAGCCATTTCTAATTATATTACAGTAATTATGCCAATATCATTACCATTAATAATATTATTTTGATATTATTTTCCCTTACCTATATTATTATTAAATGCAATATTATTAAAGTTGACATGTATTATTGCTGTCTTATTGGCTAAAATAAAACAAAATTGGGTCAAGCTCACTATTCTAGTGAAATACATGACTGAACTGAAGTAGCTAGATAGTTACATGAACATTTTCAGTTCAAGCCAATGTAAATTATTTCTCTTTGACCTTAATGAATTCATCTTTCATATATAAATAACTGCAAACATAATATGTTCATGGGGTTGTAATTAAACAGATTACCGCTTTTTATATATATTTTATATAACAGAACACTGCAGGTCAATGGTATTCATAATAATACATAACTGCAAATGTCCAATTGCTTCCATGTTGTTTTAGACTTATAATAGGTAGAGGCTTACATGTAAAGTTCAGTTTCGCTTTTTCAGTTTTTACCAGATTCATCTAAATGGTGTTCCAGAATTTTGAAAACACCAACTGTTCACACACATTTCCACACTGCATCAGATTTCTATCTAGTGCAGCTGTACTGTGTGCTGTTAGCTGAGAATGGTCGGATGATTTATGCATCATTGTCAAAGCCACGCCCAGGCATTTTACATTCATTTTCTGTTAAGTATAAATTGTTAAACTGGTATAAATTGTTAAATTGGTAAACCACCAATAGCCCTATAGCCTACTTTCTAAAGCACGCCATAAAACTCATCATATCAGCACTCTTCTTTCCAGAAAAAAATACTTTTTTTTTACCACTAAACGGAATTTTTATTATATCATTCATTTTATAGTGATAACATAAATTGCAATGGCAAATCAGTGTGTTGATAGGAAGTACTTTTCCATCACCCTATCCTCCCAATGGAAAGAGATTCATATTTTGACATTTCCATATTTTTACATGTAATTCCCTGTAGAAAATCCAAAGAAGTCACCAGTTTAATTTGCTGTTGGACACTGGTTTACATTTCACTTTTTGAAAAACGCTACCATAGCACAAATCCACAGCAGAGTCGACAGTTTATACAGCTACCAGTTTATACAGGCAGTTTATAACACTGAAAATAGTAAGAAATGGGCAAATTACATAAACAGAGAAAAATATATATTTTTAAAAAATATATATTGATGAGCTATCTTTCAATTCATGCTATCAAATGGAAAAATGCTACCTTTAAGAATATACATTTATACAGTTCAGTTAATATCACTGATGATTATTATAAACAGACTGTTTAAACTGTATAAATTTAAATGTAGCATTTTTCCATATGGTAGCGTGCATCGACAGACTGCTGTCGATTTGCGTCACGAATTCATTTATCGACAAGGTAGCATAACACCGACTTAATTAACCTGACTTGCACGGCTTGTTTTGACTCCACATGAGGGTGAGTGAGCTCAGCCTGTTGTCCTTACCTAACAGCACTGGTCCTGGGCGTGGTCGCCCTGCTAACCTGAGACGTTTTCCTCTCCGTGCGCCAGGACATTTGAGGCTACACACGGATGTGGATGTGGTGTCGCCTCAGAGAGCCAGACAGAAGTCAAACTTACAAGTAAGCAGACATCTACTCCGGTGGAGGACTGCTACACGGAAATCTCGTCGGCTGTATTCAGTATTTTGCTGTATGTGGAATAAACAACTTGCCCACTTCTGTATCACGAACGTCGATAAGAAGAGAGGCCATGCAAGTCATCGACCTTACTTCCCATTCCTGTATGAATGGTAAGTTTACAGATCACGTAAGGTACTGTAAGTCATATTGCACACTTTTCGTGCGTTATTTACTCTATTTGAGTCATATTTGAGCGAGACAGAGAATGTGCGTAATAGTGAGTTGGGGTTGGGATATGTAAGAGATAACTTTGGTGCTTTACACATGTATTTGAAAGATGTCTGTTTAGGAATATAAACACATTTGTGTCACTGAAGAATGAGTGTGTGTTAGGAGTGTTAAGAGCATCTCTGTTGACTCAACAAACATGCATGACTAGTGTCCACATGACCTGTGTGGTAAACCCGCCCCACGCCCTTTAGCCCATCCGCCAGTCCGCTCAACTTACCTTTGTAACGCCTGAGCTCTGGTTTGCATATTGATTTATACCCTGAAGGCCTCTATCCACTTCATTTCCTTACTGTTTCTGCTCTTCTCATTACAGTTGCCTCTCTCAACTGTCCTGTTTACCCGTCTTGTGAAAATAAGTAACCTTCTTATCTTCTATTCTGTGCTTAAAATATTCATAATATTCAAAAACGTTGTTGTTGCAAATTCTGAACCTTTACTTGTTTAACAGAGCCAGTCAATCATGTTTAACTTAGTATGTTACACTATTTTGAGTATGCATAGCAGCATCAATATTGTCATATTATTTGTGATATCTAATAATTTCATTAAAAAGTGTACAGTATTAAGGATATGTTTGGACTAGAATAGAATAGGTTTGACTGATCGTTGATGACATCAGGGGCGTAGCAACCGGGGGGACGCGGGGGACACGTCCCCCCCCAACACACACACACATTTTTTTGACCTAGCGCCAATATTTCCGCC
>JBBPCW010277689.1:0-11193 GCA_037974425.1 Phenacogrammus interruptus
AATATAACTAGTTACTTTCTCCAGGGAGTAATAAAGTAAAGTAAGGCATTACTATTTTTGAGAGTAATATGTAATATGTAATATATTACTTTTTTGAGTAACTAACCCCAACACTGCTGATAATGGATCAGCCTTTATTCAGCGTACTGTTAAGCAGGTACTGCAGCAGTTAAGGATAAAACAGAGGTTTGGATGTGTTTACCATCCTGAATCACAAGGGGCTGTAGAGAGAGTTAATGGGGTTCTAAAATCCAAGATTAGTAGAATTTGTGCCAGCACAAAACTAAACTGGGTTGATGCCTTACCGCTTGCCTTAATGAGTTATCGCATGCAAACTAACAGAAGCACACATCTAACACCGCATGAAATGCTAACGAGTCGGAAAATGCCTGTACCGTTCCGTAGAGATCCCTACAAAGGCCCGCCATTAGAACAATTGCAAATGGAACTGAAAACTTACATGATGAAACTAACGGCCATACATAAGGCTATTTGTGTGCAGGAAAAACGGAAGGAGGAGAAAGCAGTGACTGAAGAAGCTCCATGCCCCATTGTGCCTGGAGATCAGGTTTATCTGCGTGTTTTCCGGAGGAAGTGGCATCAACCGCGAAGAGAAGGGCCTACCGCGGTGCAGATTGATCATTTGAATCATTGTACAAGGGTCCCTAAAGTAAGTGGGGAACCAGGTGATGACAGGAAAGAAGATTCCACACCCAGCAGTGACGACCCACAAACTTCTAGTGGTGGTGAAGAAAGGTTGAGAGTGATCAGACAAGAAAATGGGGAAAACAATGCTGAAAATGTTCAATGTCATCATAGTGTGCCAAGTGTTTAGCCAAGTTGTGATCAGCATGCATTTGCAAAGCAACAATACTTCCCAAGAATTGATTTTACAGCCCTTGGGCCACCTAAATGAGACCACTGAAATAAAATTAGAGGTACAAAATATAAGTGAGGAGTACAATGCATCTAAAAGCCGCAGACACACTGATCAGGAGGGAAAAAGTCTGGTCAAATTAGGTCCAGTGAATAATTTAGATCCTCTGTGGGACGTGGCAACCCATAATGAATGGTATAAGTGGGCCACATTTACAGCAAAAGATGTGAGTGTAGATAATTGCCTACTATGCTCCAAATCACCTTTAAATAAAGTAACAGTAGTCCCAAGTCCTCATTCCTATCAGGAGTGCGCCGAGTTTAAAATTTACCTGAGAGTCCAGTGCGATAAACCAAGGCAGGTTAAACCATATTGTTCCGCTGAATGTTTATCATTTTTAGGAAACTCTAAATACACCAGTTATGCAAGAAACTCCTGGGAAGCCGTGTGGTGTAATAATCAGATGATTCACGCTATTAGAATTCAGCAGGAGAAAGTAGAGCTTCCCCGTTGGTATGATATTGACTTTAATGAAGAATATGCGTGTTTCTATAAACCAACAGGAACTGTGAACGTGGGTAATTTTTCGGGAAACTGCACCACTACCTGGGTTTTAGATGACAAATTAGGTGTGGACCCCAAAGGGTCTATAAAAGTACCTGGGCTCTATGCCCCAGGCGTAAGAAATGGGATTCACATTACATTAGACGCCTGTAAAAACCGAACCATAATTCCTCCGTTGATTGACATCTTTAAGGATCAAACCCTTATAATAGCAGATATTTACTGGGTCTGTGGTTGAGATCGTATACTGACACATTTACCGTACAACTGGAAGGGAAGCTATACTAGAGTTATGTTACATCAAGAAATAAAAATAATACCTTTAGAGCAAACACTCAAACGTGAAAAGAGAGCATATGTAACTGACCCTGAAGTATATATAGATGCCATTGGTCAGGCATTCCCAATAAATTCAAAGCCAGAAGTGAAATAGGTGCTGGATTCGAATCGTTAATAGTCTGGATTACTGCTAGTAAAAGTGCAGAATGGATTAACTATATATACTATAACCAGCAAAGGTTTATCAATTACACTGATGATGCGTTAACTGCCCTGGGAGAACAATTAGCAGCGACCAGTAAAATGACTTGGCAGAATAGACAGGCCCTTGAATGAACAGACAAAGGTGGAGTATGTGTGTTATTTGGAGACCAGTGCTGCACTTTTATCCCAAATCACACCGACCCAGATGGAGCTTTTACTCGGACCATGAATAAAATTAAACAGTTAAGGGTAGAAGTTGCAACCAATGCAGGCAGCGATGTGGGTAAATGGGTTTGGTTAGAAAAGAAATTAGGGATGTGGGGAATGTGGCTTGCCAAACTTGGAATTATGCTTGTGGCTGCATTACTAATCGGAGGACTTTTGTTCTGCTGTGTTTTACCTCTGTTACGCTCTCTAGTTCTCAAAGCTATGGTCCAGCAGATGGGAGTACTCCTGTGGACTCATGAGAAAGTCCCACTGACGCACACTCCAAACAGTTACAACATGGACTCTGATTCTGAGGAGACCTCTTCTGTCTCGAGAGGGGACGAGGAGGAACCTGATTACTGATACCAGCATTAAAGATCCACCTGCCTTGGACCCCCAGGATGGACAAAGAATCGGGGAAACCAACTGTCATCTGGTTATGAACTATTATCCGCATTTATGTTTTCTATTTTATGCATGTTTTCAGTTATGTTATACCATGTATTTTTTTTAGTAGATTTTCAGCAAGTTCCTACATTATTCTGTTACCATATAATAAGCTTTGTAGTTGATTTTATATTATTAGTAAATCATTAGCATAGAGGGGTTCAGTCTTTTACTTTCTTCTAGCCATAATCATGAAGAAAGATATTTGGCCGAATTTCCTTGTAAGAGACGAACACCTGGACTGGTCAATTGGTAAAGACTTGTGATTAATTTTAATCGCTATTCTGAAACGAGGACTGGCACATGTGTTTGCCCCTTACGGCAGTATAATCTTATGAGTCTCTATTAGAGTCTCAGAGGGGGGAATATGTAGAAGAGAATTTAACACCCCCCCCCCCTTAATTATTATATAAAATGGGTTATTCCTCTTATTAATAATTCACATTAACCTATACACATATTCCTATGAATGCATATCTGAGTAGTTAGGATTTTCTCTCTCTCTCTGTGTCTGGCCATAGGCCTGCTGATTAAAAACAGATGTGGGAGTGTGTGACTGAACATGAGTAGAGGGAGGGGTTAATCTATAGGCAGTCAAGAGGCCCTTATAAGCACGGGCCCCAAGATGTACTGTGTCTTTCTCTTGTTCCGGTGCAGTGGAGGACCCAAAATATTTTGTCTTTTTGTACAAATAAATTCCTTTTATCATCAGAGCGCTGCCTCTTTCCTTTATTGATCGACCTGCTCATCATTTCTTCTATAGTGACAAGTGAACGAGAGACCAATTAAAAAAATGAGTGAAGGAGTGATCGAGTGAACATGCGAGTGATTAAGCTGGTGTTGAAGGTGTCCTCTGAAACACAGGAATGTCCTGCGCAGATATTCACCCACTGATAAAATTCTATAAAGCACGTAATTGCTAACCAGTGAGGCCTAATGCACTAATTGGAGTCTTTCTCATATATAGAGAAAAGCAATGATAGAATGTTGGAAATTTTGGTTTTCACTGGTACACAACTGCACATATCAATGTCTATTAAACAGTAGGTAAACATTCAGCACAAGGCTTAAGAGAGAAACTAATAGTCCAAAAGAGACCATATATATGAAAAGTTTCAATACAAAAAATAATTCTATTAAATAAATTAAAATACAGATGCCTTCCTTTTGTTTTTTATATATTTATCATGCATTATACAAACATACAAACATGTTTACATGTTTACTGTTTTTTTGGGGGGTTATGTTGGAGTAGGAGTGTGTGTAGGAGTATTTCTATACAATAATATTTTTAATTTACTTCTTAACTGTGTCATAAACAGGGTATGGGCATCCATTAAAATTCTTACTGGTGCTGTTGAGACTTGATCAATGGGCCTCTTCATGTGGTCTTGTCAACCAAGTTCATGGAAAGGGCAATGGGGGTGACTGAAATTTTCCAGCCTGCTAATATACCCTTTCCAGATCAATTCCAGTTTGATGAAAGCTACCCAGCAGTTAATCTCCGCCTATAATTGTTGTTGTAGTCCAGAATCTGGTCCTTATTTTGCTGAAAACGTGGTGTCGATGAAGAGTGAGTTCAATGAGTTTTGAGTCATACACATTCGGCAGATCTAGCCACAACTTGGTTAGGTTCTCTTTCACTTCCTGTGTCTCCCTGATGTGTTGTGTGACCAGACCAGTATGTTCCAAATGTGCATTCCAGATATACCACCCGTCTGAAAAACAAGATACTAAAGAAAATATTGCCGTCTACACACGGGATTGTTCTGAAGAGACATTTTAGCGTAGTTTTAATTTTGTAAACAACATTAATTTTGTTATTATTCGTCAACAATATTACAGGATATATTCCGTTTTGTTATTGTCACATGACCAGCATTTACGTTGCGTCTAGTCTCGTTTTAGTCACATGATACATTTTCGTTGACAACAATATTTAGTCATAATTCTCATTGACGAAAGCAACACTACTCTGTACTAGGACCTTCACAGAGGTATGCAAATACAAAGGCCATGTAGAGCTTTAAATCAGTCAAAAGTAGCACGTAAAGAGTGAAGTTTTTAAAAATTAGGGTGATATTTGCTCTCTCACTGCTTGTTTTCCTAGAAGCCAGAGCTTAGAACAAATTATGTACAAGTGTATGGGCATAACACCTAATTTCATTATAACTATTACAATGACAATATTGATCTTTTGATTCTAATAACCCTGGAATAAAACAGACTAAAATTATTTATTGAAAACAATTCATTTTCATTCGGAATTTATATATTGTAACAGCTGCAAGAATTTGCAGTAGAAAACACCAGAGTTGGGTGATTAGGAATGAAGGGGGCACACGAGGCAACAATAAGCAGTAATAACTAGTGCGCCCGGAGATGCTTGGAGGTGAATGTGCGCCTCAGGATGGAACCGAAGCAGTTACCTGGATGTATAGTGCGCTGGAGCACAGCCAACTGGGCCACAGAGAGTGCTGCTGGTTTTTATGCTGGTGCTCTCTGGGGTGCTAAGCAGCTCTGTCTATGCAGGTGACTGTTGGTACTTTCTTGAGGGGCTCGATGCAGATGTCTGAGGGCACTGGAGCTGAGGGTGTAGTCAGCTCAAGAGACAGGATCCCTCCTCACACATTTACATTTACCATTTAGTAGACGTGACAAAGTGACTTCCATTCTCTAACTACAGGGGCAGTCTCCCTGGAGCATCTTGGTTCTTGCTCAGGAACCCAGTGGTGGTTTGCTGAAGGTAGGATTCAAACCCATGACCTCTTGGTCCAGAGGCAAGACCCGCACCACCCCATGATCTCCACACAGCATTAGCTGAAGCCAGAGCCCTGGTGTGGTCCTTGGGGAAGTGCCATATATTAGGGCACTAATGAAATCATATGAAATCATACCATGGGTTTAACTCAGTCTCTCTCAGTCCTCCATTCCCTCTCTTTGTCCTACTCTCCATTCGTTCTCCTCGCTGCTAGCAAGAGAGCCTGTATTTTAAAGAGTACTGGCTTCTGTCAGGTTTGATGGGGAATGTTGGTGTACAGCCACTTTCAAGTCTCTCCAGAGATGTTCACTAGGGTTCAGGACTTTGGCTGGGCCACTGAAGGTTCCTTAGCCACTCCTTTGTTGTTTTGGCTGTGTGCTTAGAGTCATTGTCGTGTTGGAAGGTGAACCTTAGGCCCAGTCTGAGGACCTGAGCTCTCTGGACAAGGTATTCATCCAGGATATCTCTGTACCTTGCTGCGTTCACACCCCAACAGCATGATCCTGCCATCTCCATGCTTCACTGTTGGTAAGGTGTTGGGCAGGTGATGAGCAGTGCCTGGTTTCTTCCACACATACCACTTTTGGCTGGGCAGCCAGGTCGAGGAAGAGTCCTAGTTGTCCCAAACTGTGCTCTTGGGGACATTACCTGCAACATACATGTATTATTACTGTAGCCTTGCCTTGCTATGTCATGGCTTAAGTTGTGCTCTTATATGCACTGTGAGTGGTGATGCCTTTTATAAATAGAAGGGTATTGTCAGAGTGTGGGCTGTAAGGCCCACACTCTGAGCTCCCTCTGAGTAAGGAACAGGCTGGCAGACTGGAATCAATACTCGCGATGCTTTATTTAAAGAAAAACAAGAACAAAAGAAAATAGGCACTGTGGCCTCTCAGGCTTCATAAGCAGAATAACAGGCAGGACAAAGGCAGGGTAAATGAGGTGATGGAGACATGAGGGAGAACTGAAACACACAGACTATAAATACAGGACCAAATCACAGGACAGAACTCAGGGCAGGTGAACACAAGGGACAGTTGACAAAAGCAAAAACCTAGAACGTATCAAAATAAGAGCCCCAAAACTCAACAAAGACCCAGAGAACAAACAGAACAGAACAGGCACAAAAAGAAACAGAAAGCTGTGGGCCTAGTGGCCACTGACCATGACAGTATCCCCCCTCAACTCCTGGGGCGGCCAAGACCCACCAAAAAAACCTCAAAAAACCCTCCCCGAAGTACACCAAGAGGGTATGAGTGTGGGGAATGGCGGCGCAAGGAAACTGTCCCCTTTCTCCTCTGCATCGTACCCCCATTGTCTGAGTGTCCAGGTGGGCTACCTTTAGCCCGAGAGACACAGACATGGACCGCAGGACGTCGTCAGCATTCCACAGCACAGGCCCCGTTTCTCGGGACCCCACTGAGTTTGGGGTGGTTTTGCCACCACCCGGCAGGCCTTCGGCTGGGAAGGGGCTATTAGTCCTGGAGTCCAGGCTCCATTTCCAGAGCCGCTCTTTGCACCCCACATGGCCATGCAGACAACCCTCTGTCGAAGGCTGAACAGGTCCTCTCCTGGACCCCTCGCTGACCAGCAGGCCGGCAGACTGGCCGGCAGATTGGCAGTCCCCACCGGGAGACTGGGCGGGCCCCCCGCTGACACACGAGTAGGCAGGCATGCAGGCAGGTATGCAGGCTGGAGTGCAGACAGGTTGGTAGTCCACTCCAGGAGACTGGATTGGCCCCTCGCTGGAAAGCGAGCAGGCAGGCGGACAGACTCCTCTGGGAGACAGGATGGGCCCCTCGCTGACAGGCGAGCAGGCAGGCGAGCTGGCAGGCAGACAGTACCCACCGGCTGACTGGTCGGACCCCTCGCTGACAGATGAGCAGGCTGGCAGGCAGTCCCCCTCTGGAGACCAGACGGACCCCTCGCTGGCAGCCGAGCAGGCAGGCGAGCCGGCTGGCAGGCAGTCTCCCCCTGGAGACTGGACTGACCCCTCGCTGGTGGGCGAGCAGGCAGGCGAGCCGGCTGGCAGGCAGTCCCCCTCTGGAGACTGGACAGACCCCTCGCTGGCAGGCGAGCAGGCAGGCGGGCCGGCAGGCAGACAGTCCTCTCCTGGAGACTGGATGGAACCCTTGTTCGCATACGGGCTGATAACCCCAGGGACCAGGATTGAACCCTCAGTGACAGGCAGGCTGGGCCCTCCGGGAGCCTGGAAGGTGGCTATGGGGCCTACAAGGCTGGTAAGAACGGGGCCTAGGTGATTTGGGGATGCCCCAGTTCTCACGGGGGCTGTACTGACAGAAGGAAGGGCTGCACTGACAGGAGGAAGGGCTGCACTGACAGGAGAAAGAGCTGCACTGACAGAAGGAAGGGCTGCACTGACAGAAGGAAGGGCTGCACTGACAGAAGGGGCTGCACTGACAGGGGGGTCACATACCACTGCAACTCCACTCACTCCAGCAGCCACGCTCACACTAGCAGCCACGCTCACACTAGCAGCCACGCTCACACCAGCAGTCACTCTCACACAGACACCACTCACATAGACACCACTCACAGACACCACTCACATATAGGGCTGGTATACAGAGGGCGGACACACAAGGAGCCAACACACTGACAGACACGGTCTTACAACTGCTCCTATCCCCCTGGCAAACCCAAACCTCTTGGCTAACCCAGGCCTTACGGCTAACATAGGCCTCACGGCTAACACAGGCCTCTCTATAAAACCCACCGTTCGGGCAGGAGGAACAGGAAATTAGGCTAGGCGGGGAGCTAGTGCTCAGTAGCTCGCTACACGAGTTCGGGGACCCTAGACCTAGCTCAGCTAGGGTGATAATGAGCTCGCTACATGAGCTGGGGGGACAAGAAGCTTGGCCAGGCGGGGAGCTAGCGCTCATGGGCTTGTTACACGAGCCTGGGGACCCTAAACCTAGCCCAGCTAGGGCAAAAATGGGTTTGCTACTCGAGTCGGGGGTGACAAGAAGCTAGACTAGGCGGGGAGCCAGCACTCATAAGCCCGCTACACGGGCCTGGGGACCCTAAACCTAGTCCAGCTGGGGGAAAACAGCTTGTGAACTCCTCACTCGAGCCAGGAATGTCTACAACTAGGTTAGGCGGGGAGCCAAAGCTCACAGGCCCGCTGCTCGGACCTGGGGACCCTAAATCTGACCTAGCTGGGGATGAAGCGCTTAGGACAGGAGCTGCACTGTCAGGGGCTGAACAGACAGGGGCTGGACAGACTGGGGCTGAACAGACAGGGGCTGAACAGACTGGTTCAACCGCACACTCTCCTTCAGCCACACTCTCGCCTTAAGCCATGCACACACCTTCAGCCACGCACTCGCCTTCAGCCATGCACTCAGTCACGACCTCGCATACATTTACACTCACGGTCTCAGTAATCTCGTTCACAGCACTTTCAGTCACAGCACTCACGGTCACAGCACTCACGGTCACAGCACTCACAGCCACAGCACTCACGGTCACAGCACTCACGGTCACAGCACTCACATTCTCAGCACAAGCCGTTAAGGCAACCTCACACTCTGGGACGGCAGTCACACATTCAGGGACGGCAGCCACACACTTAGGGACGGCAGCCACACACTCAGGGACCGGGGCTGCGTTACTCTCAGGGTCTGCGTTACTCTCAGGGGCTGCATCACTCTCATTCACACTCTCAGGGCTACTAGCCAGGCAGCTAAAGTTAGCGAGGGAGCTAACAGCTATGGTGCTCGCCTGGGCAGTGCTATCGGCTAAGGGGTTATTACCGTGACTGTCCGGTTCTGGGTTCTCGCATGTTGGAGCGATCTGGCCCTGGTTGTCCCTCTGGAGCTCCGAGCTGGCACGTGTGAGCAGCTCCAGTTGTAGCTCGCAGGCCTGGAGCTGTTGGTGGAAAAGGACCTCAGCTGGAGTGCTCGGGTCTGGGGCAGCCTCTTGAAGCTCACGGAAAGCCACCGCGAGGAGCTCCAGCTGACGTCGGTTCTCCTGGAGCTGTCGGTGCAGAGAGGAAGCCAGGACGGCCTCTCTCATGGCGTCACCTTGACGCACGGGGTCGGTCCCGTGCTTCAGCGGCAGCTCCGGGCTCTTGGCCGGCTCGTGCGTGTGCGGAGTGGTCTCTGCTTTGTTTGGGGGAGAAGGAGCCGTAGGCGCCCCGCGCTTTCTTCAGCTCCGCCTCCTCGTTGTGGTGGACTGGGTGGCGGCCTCTGGGAGTGTTTTGTGTTCCGAGCCCCATGGGAGAATTTCCCACGGGAGCTCCCATGGCGGTCGGTTGCTCCGGAAGAGCGTGGAGTCGTCATCCGAGTCCTCCGCGCCCCACCCCATCGTCCAGGTGGTGGCTTGGTCGCGCCAGGCGCCGGTCTCCTCCTCTATGGGGTCTGTGTCGGCATAGTCTGCCACCCATACTCGCATGGCGGCATTCCATGTACAGACCCCCTCGCTCTGATTGGAGCATGTGGGAGGGGAGGCCGCGGCAACTCCGCGTGCCCTCCCTTTCCGCCTCTTCACCCCGGGAGAACGCCGGTCGGGCTTCAGGGGCTCTTCGTCCGGGGAGTCCTCGACCGGTAGGCTGAGAAGGAAGGCCACCAAGTCAGAGGACTCCCACTTGTCCCCCAACACGACCTCTTCCTCCAGGTAGGCGGGTTTTTGTTTTTGTTTGGGTTGATCTGTCAGAGTGCGGGCTGTAAGTCCTCTCAGGCTTCATAAGCAGAATAACAGGCAGGACAAAGGCAAGGTAAATGAGGTGATGGAGAACTGAAACACACAGACTATAAATACAGGACCAAATCACAGGACAGAACTCAGGGCAGGTGAACACAAGGGACATGTGACACAAGCACAAACCTAGAACATATCAAAAAAAGAGCCCCACAACTCAACAAAGACCCAGAGAACAAACAGAACAGAACAGGCACAAAAAAAAACAGAAAGCTGTGGCCCTAGCGGCCACTGACCATGACAGGTATCTTTCCAGGTCATGTCCAATCAATGTCATTTAACACAGCTGGACTCCAATCAAGGTTTCATCATCTCAAAGATGATGAATAAATTCCAATTCATCATCTCAAAGATAATGAATAAATTTGCAAAGAATTCACGAGGAACAAAAATGAATTTACATAATTTTACAAGGTGACATGACAAATGATCAAACATTGAAAGGGGATACTTTCAGAATGCATTGTATATTGTATACTGCAAAGGACAACCAACTAAACCACAAAGACAGTACACTCCCCTTCTGCACCTTTGTTGTGGACCAGCAGAGAGGAAGAGGGAGATGCATGTTGACTAGGCACACCAGTAACTGCTCAGCAGTTCCCATTAAGAAGAAGCAGCCTATACAGTATAAGGGGCCAGTTAGGAGAAGGAAGAGAGAGACCAGGATCTTCTCACTCGTGCCGTAACCTAACCGCTCTCTTTCTTGCTTTCTACAATTCCAGAATCAAGCCTTGATGGTCATGAAGTCCCACCTACTAGTTTAAAGCAGAAGCAAATCTCAGTTTGCTACCTTTTTACCTGTGATGTCCTAATGTTTATAACTGCTCCATTTGTTTAATGAGCAGATATTTGACATTTGGAGAGGAGGGCTACATTAATAAGCAACATAATCCATTCACTCACTGAAAAACATGAGGAGTTTGTAAAGTGAGTATTGTCCTAATCTTCTCATAAAATTATGGCGAGCAGGAAGAACCCAGGGCTGTGTGTGTTGTGGGGTTTAGGGGGTTAATTGGGTGTGCGTGTGTGTGTGTGTGTTATTGTGGGGCTGTCGCCATGGCAACTGGCGCCCTTTCAGGGTGGACGTGACTGGGGGAGGGGCGTCGCCATGGCGACTGGCGGGGTTTTT
>JBBPCW010277699.1:0-11193 GCA_037974425.1 Phenacogrammus interruptus
TGTGTGTGTGTGTGTGTGTGTGTGTGTGTGTGTGTGTGTGTGTGTGTGTGTGTGTGTGTGTGTGTGTGAGTCTGTATTTCAGGTTCTGACTTAATAAGAAAAACAGAGAAAAAATGGCAACCTACAATGTCAGGACCTGAAATGCATACTCAGTCATATACACACAAATGCGCGCGCACACACACACACACACACACACACACACACACACACACACACACACACACACACACACATACCTGCCAGTGCTGACTCAGGATCTGGTGTCAGTGTGTCTGAGTGTATGAGTTTAATCCCATAGCCTCGTAATAAATAACAAACCAGTGTGTGTGTGTGTGTGTGTACTAGTATGTATGTGTATGGGTGTGTGTGTGTTTGTGTTTGTTCCTCACGGTGCGGGGCTACTCTGCTCCTCAACAGCCTCCATGGCACACTGCAGTGACATCTGAAGAGACAGCAGCTGGCTGGACGTCTCCCTCAACATGAAGCGTGTCACAAACTGCCCCAACACGGATGAGCCTTGGTACTCCTGCAGAGAGAGAGAGAGAGAGAGAGAGAGAGAGAGAGAGAGAGAGAAGCATAATGTAAACATGACAAAACAAATTCCTCATTGTTACCTCAACCATGCATGTCACTCCCCCCACCATAGAAGTGTTACTAAAAATGTCACACTAGCTACATAATTGTAATGTGATGGGAATCTACAGTCAGTAATTAAGGGACACAGTTAGATTGTTTGGTCTCCCAGCACATCAGATTTGAATTGAAACAATGCACATAAAAGAAGGCTGAAGTGCAGAATGTCTGATTTAATTTAAATTTATATTGAGTGAGCTCATTCACATCTTGGCCTGCTGTCATCAGTAGTTCATACATTTTTTTCTAGTTTTATTATGGATCTAGTTTGCATAATTTCAGAATGTCAAAGAGAAGAACCCACCAGAAGGACTATCAGAGGATTGGCTACAAGACCCAAACCATGTCTTATGGACAGAAGAGGCAGGTTACAATTAAAACAGCTGCTTATTCTTTTAACACCGATTGTGTATTGTGATGAAGCGAAGAAAGTGTGGACAAAATAAGAAACCACTAATGATTCAAAGTAAATAAACTAATCTGTGACTCCTGATGGAACAGGCAGGTATGGTTGCTAAGGAGATGATTCAGTTGGCTTAATAGATGACGTTACTAGCTACTTCATTTTTCAAGAGAACACAAAGAAAATTCTAAAAAAAATAAAAGCTAACTGCAAATACTTATTCTCCTTCTTCAGTCCACATTATGACAATTTCCAGCAACCACTTCTTGCTTTTTTGTTGCACAGCAGTGTTGTGGGTGGAGCAGACACAAATGTCATGTTGCAACACCCCTGGAGCCATACGGGATTAAGAGCTAAATACTAACAAGAACTGATTTCCGTGTGATTCTAGCCTGCTCTTGTTAAAATATATGGGTTTGGTTCAGCACGTTTGTTATGACTGTTATGTCCAAAACTTTCTCCTTATACATTTTTTCCTATTAGGAGAAATTGCCATGTAATCAATCAAGAGTTAAATGATTACAACTCTCAGAGGGCTGTGACTAATAAATGATACAATCGCCCTCTCTTGCTGCACTTTCAGGATGCGATCTTGCTGTGGAAAATCTTATAATGAAGTCTCATTTAGTCCTTCAGCGTCTATCGGGCGCACAACCTCAGCATGACAAATGAGGCTGAGCAAGTTCCTTGATCAGTTTGTACTGAACTTCAGAGCTGTACCGCTCTGCTGTTAGATCACCATCTGAAGTGGCATTTCCTGTGAGAGTGTGCCTGTGTGTGTCACCGAGTGAAAGTATGTGCACACAACTATGTCTCTATTTACAGTTTACGTGAGTAGGAGTATGTGTCAGTGCAAAATAATGTTCCCCAGCAATGTTTATACTCCAACTAGTCCCTTTATTAGGTATAACAGTTTTGAGTCTACACTCACTGATTATATACAACATTGTGTGGAAGTCTGTATAGATAAGCATTGAGTGATTTTTGTACATTTTTGACATTCATCTTACTAAACATACAAATAAAACTAAAAAGAATAAATACAAATAAACAGTGATTTTATGTACATCAGTGTGTTCCTTGTGAAAGCCCAGAATTGTAGTTGTATTTGTAGTTTCCATCAGAAATGCGGTTTAACTTAAACCAGGAGCTTACAAAACCAGCTTTGAATGACACTTCATCACATGGTGAGAAAAATGAAAAAAAAAAAAAAAAAAAGAAATTGCAAACTGTAGTCTATCTGTGTGTCTGCACCATTTGTTAGCTACTTTACCCTGATCATTATTGATCAGGAGCACTACAGGATCACCAGTGACAGGTATTATTTGGATGATGGATCATTTTCAGTACAGCAAGCAAAGATACTAACAGGACAGTAGCATGTTAGTGCATGCTTGTGTGTGTGCTGCAAAGAGTGTATTAGATTACTGAGAAATGTAATTTTCTTTTTTTCATTCTCTTTTTTTCTAGAGTTATATAATCTTAATCGTCTTGATGTTAACAGAATAAATCAATTTCTGCTGGGTCTGTTTATTCCCCGACTCACTTTTGTGTAGCTTTTCTGCAAGATAACTCTCACTAGTGGCTGTGTCCATGTGGGCGTAAGTGTGTGTGTACTAGCCTATTGTCACGAGCAACACATTACAGCTAATTGTTTGAGCTGTCTGTGTCTGTGGTACACTGGTATTAAAGTAAATATGAAAGTCATATATAGTATACTGGATAAACCAATAATATGAAGATATGAACCAATTACCATGAAGATAATTGTGAATTCTACCAATATCTATGAGTTATTGTGTGTTGTAAATGCAGAGAAAAAATTCACACTGTTCACACTGTGTGCTGTGGGGTGTTCACACCTGACAAAAATTGCCACTTTACACGCAATCTCCTTTTCTGATAGAAAGTTACTACACATCCGTTTCTCAGCATCTTTGGGTAATCATGCTACCTGTAACACCCACCATTGCCATATGGGGATGTATGTGGTCTGCAACAATGTTTAGGTAGGTGGTATGGGTCAAAGGAACATCCACATGAATGCCATTACCCAAGTTTCCTTAGCAGAACATTACCAAGAGCACCATAATGCCTTTGCTGGCTTGTCTTCTTATCTAAACCCCAGGTAAGAAATGCACACCCATCCAGCCATCCATGATATAAAAGAGTGATATTTAGCACAAGCCACTTTCTTTTACTGCTCAGTTGTGCAGTTCTGATGCTCATGTGCCTACTGTATGTGCTTTCAGCAATGAACAGGGGTCAGCACGGGCACTGTCTGGTCTGTGGCTGCGCATTCCCAAACCCAGCCAGCTGTGATACACGATGTGTTCTGACACCTGTCTATCACAGCCAGTATTACCTTTTCAGCAATTTCCTCTATGGAAGCTTTTCTGTGTGAAAAAGGGCCAGTCTTTACTTTTACTGAATGAGCTTTGGGTACCCAAAGCGTTCAGTAGAACACATTTGGGGGAACTAACCACTGTATTCCAGGAAGATCTGTCGTTATGGAGACTCTGAGTCGTATACCCATCACAATTTGATCCTTGTCTCTCAGATCCTTATCTTTGTATTTCCTCTTTAAAACACACAGACTTCTAGATCTGACTGATCACTTGCTGCTTAAAATACACCACCCCTTGACATGTACCATTTTAACAAGATAATCAATGTTATTCACCTGTCAGATGTTTTAATGTGGTGGCTGATTGGTGCATGTGCCTTGCTTCTTTAGTTTTCAGGTTTCAGCAAATGTGACATGCAAATTCAACAAATATGTAACATGATCGCCCATGTTGTGTATATGGTGTATTTTTACAGGCCTTATCAATTATATATAGGAAAGATCCTTGTCTTAACTCTTCATTAATTCTGTTCAGACAATGTCTCGCTAAGTCAGTTATTCACTAATCGTGCCCATTTCATTTTGTGTCTCTGCCAGATTCTGGCTGTGTAAAAGCATTCTGTTGTATAAGGGAAAAAATACAGCAGGGCAAATGGATATCAGCTTAATTTGTTTTCCTGCAAAAATCTGCCTGTGCATGGTTCGCATGTAAATGTGTGTAATTACGCATCATTTCAAATCAGTCTCTGCTGGGTCACCCGCCGCACACCAACCAAATAATTGCCACATAAGGTCTGAATATATTTGGGTAAACTCCTAAACAACACTCCAATTAATAATCATGCGTTTAATTTATTCTGTCTGACTAAGAGAAATCCTGGATCTTCAGTGAGGAATTTCTCTTAAAGTAAGACATCAGCTGTCAAAACAGTGATCAGTACACCCAGGTACAGTGCACACCAGGGGCTCCCAGCAAATCTTCAAAAAAGATGAAAAGCATAAAAATGTTCAATAAATCACAGATGTGTTTTTTGTTGAGGCAGCAATAATTTGGATGAATGGATGGATGGACGGAGGAGGTGGCGAAATTTGTGGATGGATGGATGGATGGATGGGTGAGTGAGTGGATGAAGGGAAATATGGATGGTAGAGTGGGTAAATCAGTGGATGGGTGGATGAACAGATGGATGGAAGGATGGATGGATAGACAGATGGACGAATGAGTGAGTGGAATTAAGGGTTATATGGATGGTGGAGTGGGTAGAGCAACGGTTGGATGGATGGGGGAGTGGTTGTGAGTGGATGGATGGTGTAGTATCTGGAAGGATAGGTCTATGACAGTGCTCATGCTTAAGCCTTTGAGCTTTTTCAGTCCTTAGTGCTCTTAGTGCTTCATTGTCAGTTCCTATTCTGAGGGTCTTGCTTAAATATCCTGTGTAGTATTTTGAGGAAATTATTGTCTTCATGGCTATGCTTCACAGTTTTTGACCAATGACCAATTATTTCTTTGTCCTGAATAACGAGTGGGAGACTCATGTCAAACCCATATAAGTTTTATGTTTGAAGCATCTTCTTTGGGTATAATTTAAACTTCAACAAAGGCACGGTCCCCTGGCGCATGTGTTGTTTGATCAAAACTATATATAGGGTATATGTATAAGGCTGCATGAATGGATGAATGGATGGGTATGAGGGTGAATGGATGGATGAGTGCATTCAAAAATCTTATTTTTTAAGAGCTTAGCTGTAAGTGAACTCTACATATACAAATGCAAACAACGTCTGTTTCTCTTCTGATCATTCTCCAAAGAACAGAGGAATATTTCAGTACAGCACAAACCCAAGTGCATTCCAGCCTCATCAGACATGCTGTTTGATCAGAAGTTTGTCTAGACTGACAACAAACTCATTGAACGTAAACAGTTCTACAATTCCAGTCACACACACAACATAGGTTTGTCCTCCAGAGGCCCACTCTAATGTGCTGACAAAGTACTACAGATGCACAACAGCACCACTTCACCTAGAGCAATGTTTCCCTACAGCAAAACAACCCAAGTCCCTGCCGCACATGAGCATTTTAGCATAGGCAGGCTTAAATCTACACAGAGCAATATTTATTGCTTAAAACAGTCGTTATATTCAGCGCAAAGAACAGAATCCCTGCACAACAGAATCACAACTCACTATTGTGAAAGTGACCATTTTGTCATACGTGAACACACCAGTGCACACAGTGTGAACAGCACGAAATTCTTCCTCTGCATTTAACCCATTCACCAAGTGAAGCAGGGGGCAGCCAGGAACGCGGCGCCCGGGGAGCAGTGCGTGGGGACGGTACCTTGCTCAGGGTACCTCAGAGGTTCCTAGTGGTCTTGGGAAACGAACCCGGACTTTCTGGTCTCAGGGCGAATGCCCCAACCACTAGGCCACCAACTTGTGAACAAATTGTGAAGCTCACTTACACAAATGCGTCTTTGCTTTCACACATTTGTAAAAAGAAATATCCTGGGCTTTTTAAGGGTTACTCTTTCATCCAGATGAAGGGAAAGCTTAGGGCTCCGTGAAGTTTTCTATCGTTTTCTTACCTCTTTAGTTTTGTCCATTGCTTTCAGGATGGCAACATTAAGCTTCTCTAGGGCTGAAAGAACGTTCAAATACTCTCCGAGATGCTCAGAAAAGTAATCTGTGAGGAAGGGGGAGAAAGAGAGACAGAGAACAATAGACAGAACTGAATGTATTAGACACATCTAAACAGGGAAGGTGCTGTTTTCACGCTGAGGAAGAGCAGAAGAAGATATCACATACATTGATGGTGCTATATGAGATATTTTATTACAAAAAATTTATCCTTCTATCTACCCTTTCTCTATCTTTTCTACCCATATGACTTTCTCTCACAAACACGCTCTTGAAGGTAAATGTGGCCAAGATTAAGAGATTTAAAGAAGCCAGCACTTAAAGAAATTAAATAATTGCTCTCCTGCTTGTCAATATTGACACAAGGCTCAATGAATTATGAATGCAATTTACTTTCAGACAAAAAGGGAGGTTTCTTTTCTCCAAGCCATGGCATGCTGTCATATTCCACCTCAGAAATACATTAAGTTAATTAAATGGTCATCTTAACCTCTTCTATCATGTTTTTTTTTAGAATTGACTCTTTAATATTTGAATTGCAAATTATCATGAGAAACATTCTATTATGTTAATTAAACGGTTCACAGTGTAAACAGAAGGAAATTATTCATGCTTACCTGATAGCTTGTCTGTATCGAGGTTGCTGGAAGAGAAAAGGGAAGGAGAAAACGAAAGAAGGAAAAAAAATGTAATTGAATTTGAGGCTTGATGATCGTAAAAGGAGCCGTTATTGTTGAACAGAGGGAAGCGTCTCTACAACGCTGCCTGAATCTTAAAAACACACACTCAGCGCAGCCCTTATTCATGTTACAATTCTGCCTGGGTGGCTGGAAGGAGGGCAATAATTATGTCCTTCATAACCAACCAAGATAATTATCTTTTAATAGTGTACTATTTTGTTCTAGAATAAAGATAACCATACGAACTAAAGGGACTATATGGTCTAGTCTAGGTGAGTCTGGTCTAATCAGTACTTTTTATTCATTTGGACTCTAGTTCAAAAAGCTAATAACACAAATGCATTTACTCTTTTTAATAATTCCCTGATGTAATCTAAAATGTGCCCACCCCCTCCTAATGTGTGCAGACTGTCATGTCAAACCGCAGCTGAAAGCCAAATGCATCTGGAACATTGGAGTTTAAGTAATTGCTCGGACTTGCCTTGAGGCATTAATGAACTTTTAATAGACGTAAGCCTCAGAGAGCAATATTAAAAGCACAAATGGATCTGGTAAATGATTCAAGTAATTGAAGAGAGCGCATACAAGCTGCGTCCAAACAGCCGAGGTGTCACTTTCCGATCTATGAAAATAACGTTTTGGTTTGACCTTGCACCACAAGACCCCTGCTTTATGCTTCTCTTTGATAACACCTGAATTGTGTGGGGTGATAGGGTTTGAACTACACAAATATGTCAAGAGACTTAGATCAACCAAAACGGCAGCACTGCTAATCGCTAAATCAGTTGGGATTTAGTAAACCATTAAAATGACTTGCTTAGTCATTCGGCTACTGGGTGTGGTAATTTATAAAGATGAATTCTTATTTTCCTTTCTGTTTGACGTCATAACCACGTGAAATAGTGCCTCAGTCACAATCTAAGGTGGATGGCCTGGAACATCGCAACCCATACATTTTTGCAATGTGTGACAGCTAGAAAAACATATTGCTATCAATAAAAGAATCGATATGATACTGATGGATCAGACACTTTGAACCGGTTCTCAGTTGGTGACATCCCGAAACTGTGAATTCAAAATTAGCTACATTTTTTTTCACAATTTTTCCTCTAATTTGGACTAGTTTGGACTCCAGCTTTTACATAATACCATCAACACTGGAAGAATGAAAGCCTACACATAAAGTGCCACCACATTTTGAATTCAATAGACAAGCCTGGAGAAGAACACTACATGCCAATATTGTTATGTCATCTTGCTGGATGATTGGGAGAAGGGATGGGCCATCCTAGGATACTCCCATCTTACAGAACAAAGGCGAATGTGTTCTCTTGAACCCCCGCCATGAATGGTTGTGGCTTTCACCAACGTGATGATAGTTAATAGGCTATTTTGCAGCTAAATTTGTAAATATGGACCAAATGGAGTAAGGAATTAATGGTCAGCTGCGAAACAGCATTTAAGTGTCACATCTACCTCTGTCATTAAAAACAAGTCAAATTAAACTGTGCATATTTCTCCAACTGCATTGAACTACACTGGCACAAACCACTGATTATCGCAGTTTCAAGCTGCTCACGGTCACAGTCACAGTCAGGGCCTTAAAGTAAAGGCAGGGATCTAAAATCAAACATTTCTATTTCAGGTTGCATGGAAGGATTAAGCTGTTCTGCCCCTAAAGTCTGTTGCAGGGGCGGAACATTAACCAGCCTGAATAATGCACCAGCCTCTGTACATCTACTGGCTGGATTAATGTTTTAATGAGTCTGGGGGAGTTGGGCTGCTGTTGTGGAGAGATTCAGATGCACACTGTGCACAGAACAGGTCTAGGACGATGAAACTCTACTTCAGCATAGACATTTGAATGCAGTAATTAGTAAGAGATCAGTCTCTCTGATTGCAGATTGTGGTTCCTTTTAGAAAGAGCCCATGAAGTGTTTTGAGATGCGCAGTGATCATTTTAAAATTCATAACTGATTCTGTGCATCAATACAGTCATGCAGTGCATGTCTTCTGAGAAGCTTAAAAAGAAACCGCTCCTTTATTCTGTCAATATCAAGGCCTCCAGCTAAAGAAATTTCCCTTCCTTAAGTCACACATCTCATCTCTGCATTTGCTTTAATCTAATATTCCATGTTCTCTTTCAGCTGTTTCTTTCTTTCTTTCTCTTTTTGCAAATATCTCAAAGGCATGTTGCTATGAACAGCTGTTCAGAGGAACCAGGAACGTGCCTCCAAAAGGCTGGGCACTGAAGCCTATACAGATGTAAAATCAATGGGGGAGGATACATACTTTGCCTGCCGGCCATCAATAGAGTAGAAAAGCTCCTGGAGCTCTTCAGTCGTGAGAATCCCATCGGCGAAGTATGCCTTGAACTCTTCAAAAGAGAGTTTGCCATCATCTACAAAAAAAGAGAAAAAAAAGTTTGAAAGGTTAGACATCCTACTTTAAAGTGGTCCACTTGGCTTTACACCCAAAAACCAGCCAGGATTGATCAGACACTCTTTATAATTTACTATAGGCTGCAGAGGTGGATATATATATATATATATATATTTTTTTTTAATATATATATATATAACCGCATACATTATTAGAACAACACAAAAAGAATGTTTTTTAGGGTATGAATGAAACTTGAATGGAAAGGAAAGTTTCAGATTTTTTTTTTCTGATTTTCACAACTTTCCACTCATTCCAGATATAAATGTAGAAGTCAGTATAAAGTCCACATTTTCCTTCATCAGCTTAACATTGCTTAACCTGCCCAAACCAATCCAGCTCTTCCTTCAGGTGATGCAGACGTGGAGATGGTTTAGAACACTTTATGACTGTGACTTATCAAGAAACAATTAACTTGAAAAAAAAAATCAATAATCTTCAGCGATGCAAAAATACAAATTTTTCAAAAGTGACTTCCTGTAGAGCTAAGATCCATGTTGAGGTTGTCTTCATTTTTATAACATTTTTATACTCTGACCTGAAGAACATGGCGTGGTTTGAGTAGGTTTAGAGCCGCATAGCTCCACTGATAAACTAAAGAAGAGACAAAATGTCTTGTATATTAATTTTTTGGCCAAACAATTTTTAAAAATTTTTTTCACAGTATCCATAACATGAAATTGTAATCTGTTTTGTAAGGAGCTCAGACTAACATGGGAAGACACTTCAATTTTAAACGCAATTTAAACTAGAACATTTCATTTGATGAAAATCAATTTCCATTCTGTCTGTGGAATGAGCACAAAGAGGCCTGCAGAAAGGGGTTAGCATCGTTAACATACTACATACATGGCCATCTAAGAATAGCAGCACCGAGGTGTTTGCATCATTTAACAGATATATTTTACTGCTGACTGGTAATTCACTGCACAAAGTGAATACTGATTACCCAATGTCCTGTCCTGGGCATAAACTGGCAAACAGAACTTCGATGCAAAACACATTGTGACTTGAATACAAGGCAGTTTTGGTTATTACACAGATTACCAGTGTTGATATACTCCTGGTACCAAGACCCACTTTTTAAGTGATGACTCCTAGAAATGTAAGGAAGTGATACATTTAAATAGAACACCACTCCAAAGCTGCCAAAAATGTATTACTACTGTATAAAGATCATCTGAATCCCTTATCCTTTCCATGTGGATGAAAAAAGGATCCTCCTACACTCATCCTCAGATAATACTGTTTAATTCAAAGAAGAACATACCCTGATTAAGAAATACTAGAGAGGTTCAGTGTGTTCTAGGCAGAAGATTTAAAAGTCATGTCACATAATCACTGCACAAAATAGAATGTAAAATAAAAGGGTTTTTATTTTCCAGTGAAAAAATCTGAGTGAGATTTGCCCACTAATTAATAGGCCATTATCCACCACCATTAGAACTAGACAAATGTTTATTTTTTTGTGTTAATTGGGTATTATTACTGCATATGTGTCATTATTTAATATGTTTTACAATAAAACATTTCATTTGTAGTCAAGATGAATCTGTGTCATCTACACAAATGCGTGTACAGCACAGAACAGGCTGTGATGCAACCAGGCTGTGACGCAGGGAAATAGACTCAACAATCTTGAGACAAAGCAGGACATGAAACTTCAGAAAAGTGATGTGAAAAGAGCACATATACGCCGCATCACAGGTTCTTATATCACAGAACATTTCCTAATGTTAAAGAAGCATTCAAAACATTCATTTTGGAGATGCTATATTTGCTTCTACAAGGTGTTTTTCCATGCACTTGACCCACAAACTGTGCATTTTGGCTCATGCACCAGTTTCATACATAACACACAGGTGGAAAGCATTCAGTTTGCACCTGAAACGTCTCCCTTTGTGGATTTGTTTTTAATCTTATGCAGAAGTGCAAAACAATCAATGATGCTGCCCATTCTCTTCTCTTGAATGATTCTGAATGGATTGACAAAAACACACACACACATACACACACACACATGCACATACACACACACACACACA